>CM037832.1:4433934-4553802 GCA_021234535.1 Stichopus chloronotus | reverse complement strand
AAATAGCAAAAACCAATTTACACAAACTTTTACAATTTTTACATAATGAAAACTGAAAAAGAGAGGAAGTTCCAGACAACCGTTGCAAGTGGCATGTGTGTGTCCTTTATAAATGTTGCATCATATTCATTGTAGAAGTTCTCCGTTGTGTCCATCATTAGATTCATAATCCTTTTTCCGTCTACTGTTTGCAATGAAACAATGCTGAAGTTCCAAGCAGTTAAAATGATTTAAGTGACAGGATGCTAGTAGAGCAGCTCTCTCCATGATGTCAAGTGGGTGTTGGGTGAACCCTGGTATGAAATTCAAAAGCTAGGCTTGGATGATTGTTGACCAGGATCATCACACTGTATATGGCTCATTATTCGTAATGACGTAGGCTATACCACCCCCAGAAAAAAAAGTGTACTTAGCCTGTTGCTTCGCTTGGACCTGCACCGTACCATATAGGCCTATGTACATTAGCAGATAAGAAATACTTTACACTGTGCGCAACAGTTTTTATTCTTGGAAAGTCAAATTATGTAAAGCAAGTCAGAACAGAACACAATCAAATGCCCAAAATTATAACTTCTTTTCTTAAGAAAGTTGGAAGCATAAGCTAAGTACTTGCTTTGAAACAAAAAGAATACTTTTCAACTAAAATCATATAACTGCATCATTCCCATCAAATGTTAATGTGGTTAGGAATAGTCTAGGACTTAGCCTACGGGAGTATCTACATTCTCTGGCTTGCAATAGCTTTTTTCCGTACACGTTATGTAAATGATGCCCTCCTCTCAAACTGGGTACTATGCATAAATTCATTTGTATATACTTTGGCCAACTAGGCCAATAAGTCGTTAACATAGGCTTAAGTTAAATTAAGACCTAAAGTTAAGTTCTTACTATTCAGGTACAGTTTTTAGGGCTCTTGCTGGGTTAGCGATAAACTCTCACATTAACAACAGCTAGGTCACTTAGTCACACAGTTAGTTATGATACTTGATAGGCCTAGTCAAGGCCTTACGGTCTTCTTTAGTCTTCCTGCATCAACGTTTGTGACATCTCGGTACAGCACAACATCGCACTATTTTGATATTCGGTGCCTAGGCCCAAGTTTTAAGCCCTTGAAATACATATTTTGTCGTCAAAAACCGGCTTGTGTTATTAAATCAATAAATGGATCCTAGGCTTCAATGTAGCTCTGTCAGGTGTCGTGAATACCTTGTCAGGTTAGGTCAGCCCTCGGTAACCATGTTACTCATCTTCTTTGACTGAACTTGAGGGTCTGATCGAATATTCCGATCCTGAGACTATTTAGAACAAGTCGAAGTTACGCATTCTTACTTACCTTAGCAACAAAAACGAAAAGCACGCACTAACCTTTTACAATTTCCTTTAAGTTATTACAAAGACACTAGCCTAGGGCTGGGGCCTATAATTAGTTAGAACACATCAAGAGCTGCCCGACAATGATTCAATCACAAGGACAACAGTAAAGTACAACAGTAAGCCCATAAAGGCCTATCCTTAGCAACAGACTTAATATCACTGCAATTTGCGCGGTCAAAGTTCCCAGCTCTGTACCAGTAGTAGTAGACTGTGACCTGGTGACTGTGCACCTTCGTGACTCATTGTATGCTCGTCACGTGGTCGATACCCTAAACTATTATCCTATCAGCATGGTGTCGTAGAACAGTACATTCTTTAGTTTTTAATAATGGCATTTCCTAAAACACTTATTTTACTGCAACAAATAACATCAAAAACAATATTTATACATATGCGCTTAAATCACATAAAGCAAATAGACAGCAAAGACCACTTGTATAGTGATGTCACTTACAGTAGTCGACTCACACTCAACAAGCTTCAATTCCGGACAAGTGTCCCTACACTGCAGGTATTGGAGTTTGGCATCTACCAAATGAATTATCGTAGAAGAAAGGTACTACGCACACTCCATTTTTCCATCAAAATACTTTGACGTGGGCGCGACTTTTACACACATGTCACAACTCGCATCACTCTGGCGTCCGTTATATTGGCCAGGTGTACGTTATGTACGTTTGTACGTGTGCAGCTGTGCATTTACAGCAACGTGTAGGGGAAACCTCAATAAAGTGGATCACAACTTACTAACGTCATTTTGGACGTATGATTACAAAAAAGTGAAAATGGTATGAAACTAATGGGAAGGGGACTTGAAGAACGTTCAACTTACGTAAAAAAGTGTCTTCCTTGGTGAGCACAAGGACTAATTGACTATTAAAAAAAAACTACAGAGGCGTCTACTTCGTCCTGACAGCTGTGGGTAAAGTCGAAAATTTGGCACGAACAAAGCGGATAGGGTGCCATTTCTTTTCTTCCAAACCCACCTGGTATGAAAGCTTTCTAAGATGCTCAGGAACAATCACAAATATGCGAATAGGTATGTGACAAAAATGTGAAAATATGCATTTTAACGCATAGTCACAGTTATAACAGAAAAAAAACATGAATCTCGAAGATACGTTCTGTTTCGTACTGTCTTGCTGTTGTTCGGATTGATACTGCCACATAGTGAATGGTTGCCATGCATGACTTGCACAGACATATTTTTCGAAGTGCACCACCCCTTCGCTCGGTCCACGAAAAGCTATTTCCGCCCCCCCCCCCCCCCACGAAAAGTGATTGCGTAGATAGGAAAAAAGTAAAAACATTGTTTCATCTCCAAACGTTTAGCAAGGCTTTTACATGCACCATTTAGACAATCTGGGAAAATATATATATTTCAGTTGGTTAATTCTGCCATATGATTTCAAATTCTTCCCAATAACATAACGACAAAAAGGGCAGAACACGATAATGTAGTGGTTAACAGTTTTAATTCAAATCAACTGTGTGCTTCTTTAAACAAGCCAATGGGAAGTATACTAGAACTGAATATTCAGTGAGTCAAAACAACTCACACCGGATCAGTGACGTCGCAATATTCAGTTCGTAGGTTATTTGTAAATACAGTGCTTCCTTCCACCAACTACCTTACTGTACTACTATTCCCGATACCGACAAAGGAGCGACGACTTGAGTATGTTTTTGATACACCAGTAAAACCTGTACTGTTGCATATTCATTACGTAGACGTTTGTAGTAACAACCGTTACTTTTCGAATATAATTTCTGCTTTTACTGTTTTTATGACAATCCCGTTGCTTTCCAAAGTATTTGCTGTTATTTTCCTTCATTGAAAGCCGTAATCGGTCCATGTACAACCTCGCGTGTACATTTGAAAGTATAGGAAAAGTTAAGATCAAACGTAATGTTACCTTTCTGGTTTTTCAGCACACAGGGAATTGCGTTAAGCTCAACCAAAATGTGACGCGCATGAGTGTGACAGTGATAGATCGAATGAGTACGGAAGATGATAAGGATGAGATATGCATCTCCGCGCATTGTCCTCTTGTTTGAAATACTGTAGCAATATTGCACGTATGTCAATACAAATTCTGCCACTAAAATTGTCATATCTCACTGAAAATTTGGTCATATTGTCGTCTAAAACGACATTATTTGAAAAGTTGATGTTATTCACAATCTCTCATTAGCGTAATTTTACCACACTGCGATTGTCTTCTAATTTTGATGACATCATTACAAATAAGGTCATATTCCAAAGTTTTCAACATCAACATCATTTGTTGGATCTCTACTACACAAGACGTTACTTTGGTTCTTTGGTTATATGTGAACATTACTTAGTTATTTAGGTCTCTTTAATATATTATTTTTTCTTGTATTTGTAAAGTCTTTGAGCGTGGCAAATGCGCTCTGTAAATATTTCAGTGTTTGTATATGTATGTGGTGTATGAAAGGTCACTGTAGGTTATACATGTGTGCTTTGTTCTTGTCCCCTTGCTGTCCATAAGAAGTGTATACCATCATGTTGTAGGCCTAATTCTTCAGTATGTGATCGCGTATCCCTCTGAGTCATATATGATACATGTTTGTTTCCTAGATTGCGTGAAGTTTAAATATCGGATCCTATATGGCTATTCATTTTGAGATTTCTTTGTTCAAAGCTATTGCGCACTTTGGGTGTCTCCCTGTTATGACTACTTCAAACTGTTGCCAAATGTACACAAACAAGGAAGTATGTATCCCCAAGAACAGGTACAGACATGTGCTGTTTTTTTTTTCTGTGCTACCTTGCAAGTTTCTAATAAAAGACTTCATTGGAATTTACGTTAAAATTGTTTCCTTTACTTCAGTTTAAACAATTTATCACGATTTGAAAAACACGATCAAGACTGGCAGTCATATTCAATAACTTTAAATAGGGATATAAACAGTCTGGTGAGCTCTGATTAGCGGTGACTTGCATTTTTTATCAATGCAACTGATTGAACCATAGCATTATATGCTCAAGGTTTGACTATCACCTTCGCCCCCTTGTTCAATCCTTACCCTCCTATCTCCAAGACACAACTCACCTCATAAACCAAATTAACACAAATTATTCACCTTTCCAAGAGAAATTCATTCTTGTCACAGCCGATGTTACTTCACTATACACTAATATCCCAGGCAATGAAGGACTGAGAGCCTGTGCGGAGGCCCTAGAAACACGCACACATTTACACCGTCCCACCCACCTACCCACTTATACGCTTACTTGAATTAGTCCTAACTCTAAACAACTTCCAGTTCAATGGCAAACACAATCTACAGATTCAAGGCACAGCCATGGGCACACCTGTTGCACCATCATATGCGAACATCTTCATGGGCACACTTGAACGAAACATCTTGACTTTAACGAACTACATTCTTCCAAACACGTGGAAACGCTTTATTGATGACGTACAATTCATGTGGACATCTACTGCGCCCAACCGTTTTCTCTTCCAAACACTTATGAAAGCAAATCACCCCACAATCAAATACACATTCAACAGTTCCCAAGACAACATTCAGTTCTTGGACATACAGATTACACAAAACAACAAACAGCTTGAAACTAAGATCTACTCGAAACCAATTGTCTCTCATGCGTACCTTCTACCCACATCATGTCATCCTAAACATACATTTTCTAGCATCCCATACAGCCAGGCACTCAGGGTAATCCGTAATTGCTCCAATGGTGACACCACAACTCACCATCTAAACCATTGAAACACACTCTATCAATAGGGGATATAACCTGTTGATGAACGACAAGTTCGCCGTGCAAAACAAACTACAAGAAACGATTTACTTGCATACAAACCCCAACAGAAAAGCAAACGAATATCTCTACTTATTACGTATTCACCAAATTCCGTGAACCTCCCCAGACAATTACATAAATGCTCTCAGCACCTACAAAATTCACTTGAACTATATATATATATATAGCTATAACTATATATATAACTATAACTATATATATAACTATATATATAACTATATATATAACTATATGTATAACTATATATGTAACTATATATATATATATATATATATATATATATATATCAATAGCCATAAGTCCATAGCCAAAACGCTTAATTGGGAAATCAGTATTTACATCCAAAATTGCGCTCTTTAATATGGACTGATGTAATACCCACAGTATTTGCTGTCTATTTGCTGTCTTCTTACTTTACATCTGATGAAATAAATGTTTACTTCCTATCAAACATTTCTGCTTACTTTGAATATCATTTTGCTTGAAACTCCAGAGGTTTTGGAACATGTATAGATTCAGATTGCCAGAATTAAAAAGTACATATTGAATTTTTCTCTTGTAAAGATTACAAAATGTCTCATGTCTCCTTGCTTGTACTTTGATATTACTGTCAGTCTCGATTCACATGTCACGAGTGTGCACGTGAAGGATTTAAAAGGTTCCTGAAATATTGTCGAAAAGACCTCACCGTTACACGTTCGTATCATGGTGCAGAATTCATCGTGGTTAATAAACAGCATTTTCTATATAGTACGGAAAATTATTACGTCGCAATATTTGAGTAATTGCGAAATAGGGAACACTACGCTACTGCAATATGTCATGCAGGCTCGATTGGATCTTGACATTGTTGTACTTCACACTTGACGATTGTAAACATGGCGGTGTTATTCAAACGCGTCCCTGATGGAATTTCGTCAAGACGTCAATCAACTAAAGTTACAATTTCTTAACATTATTTAGAATCCACTGGTCTAGATATGGCTTTTTTTCTACTTGATGTGGAATATTATTATGGTGCAATGTTTGGTTTATTGTAAAGTAGGCAATAAAATGCTGATGTAATGTATTCTACTGCATGTGTACGCAAACCCATGTACTTGTGACATCGTTGACATAGCGCATTCACTTGCATGTTTCCGTGTTGAAATTTTAATCTTTCTGTGTTGGAACTTGTCACACTACAACAAACCTGAGATATAAATGTTTATCTGGTTACACGATATGACAATCATTCAATGGATTTTAATGCATACAGTATCAATGGTATATACGTCAACCCACACTTTCTCAATAGCTGTGCTACAACCAAATTATCTCATTCAGTATAGGATCACTATTGTTTAGCTTTATAAACCTATGAACTGGTGATGTATAAATGTACCTTCCAATTGTTTTCACCAGTCCTGTAGTGAGTAAATTGAAGCAATGGGTACACATTCTCCCTATACCGTCTATTACCCTCTATTACCGTCGCATGTCTAGTACGCCTACGTCCAAGCTTAAAGAAAGTCAAATATCCAGTTGCTGAAGATATTGGTATTTGAATTTTTTGGATGTCAACATGTCTAATAGCCAAACAAAGACAGAGGATAAAATGACAAAAGCAGAAAGAAGATTGAAATAGATGTTGATGCTTGCTAAATCATCGGAATATAAGACCGTTTCATACTTTGTATTTATGAACATCGAATGTTAATATGTACTGAAATATACTTTGCATGGGGAACATTCTGTATGACATAGGGACTAGATTTTGGTATTTTGTTATCTAATCCCTATACGTAGTATACGCAAAGGAGACATAAAAAGTTAGACTTAAATGGTAGTCCACCTTACACTGCTTGTAGTATTCAATCGAAACTTGGTGGGCCAGTAGTCCTCAAGATGAGTGGGATGGTATGCAAATGACATGGACCTGGATTACTCACTGGGGTTGGAGGGGGGATGAGAATGTGTGTCCAAATGGGTGTTTGCGTGTGTGTGTTTGAGTGTACAACAGAAAGTATGTCACGATCCCCTCCCAGATGGTGAGCTGGATGACCCTCAAATTTGGTGGGTAGATGTATGCCGGTTATGAGTGTAGTGTTGCCGATGAGTAGTGTTCGCCAATGACATCATAAGTCAAAGTTCCAAGGTCACAGGTCATGAAAACGAAAAACACATTTTAGCATTATCTCAATGTGTGAATATCCTAGTCCTGCCATATATGAAAAGAAGACAACCCGACAGTTTTTACTTTAAACTTTGAAGAAGTCAAAGACCGAAGTTGAAGCGGTCCAAAGTAGGCTTTGAAGCGGTCAAAGGCCACGTAATTAGAGATCAATCAGTAAAAGCTCTCTAAAACGTCTGTCACGATCTTCGCCTAGACCGTAATTCGGATTAACTTAAGAAATGTAGTGTCCAAACCACCAATGACGTTAAAGGTCAAAGTTCAAAGGTCACAGGTCATGAAAACGAAGAACAAATTTTTAGCATTATCTCAAGGTGTGAATATCCTACAGTTATAAAACTACCATGTATGGAAAGTCGACAAAGCGAGAAATTTTTAAAATATTGATGACCTCACCGGTCAAAAGTCACGTGATTAAAGGTCAGATAGGAACAAATGCTAAGAAGAGTGTTCCATAATCCCCCCTAGACGGTAAGTCGAAATGACTTCAAACTTGGTAGGTAGGTGCCTGCATATGACGACATAGGTCAAGTTCAAAATATTACAATTACTAACACAGTGTGTTAGGGCTGGTAGGGCTTTGATGCGCACACATTCTAGGAAAACGTTTGACTCACACTCGAATCCCACGCAAATGTGGACGCAGATGCAGATATTTGTGCCATTTGACGCATATATGTCGTATCAGTACTAGATAGGTAAGTTAAGTAACTTAAATATCCAGTACTGGTATTCACAACGGACGATCTGAATCACTGATAAAAATAATTTTCCGCCCAGCGCACTCCCATAGTACTGCTCTTACACATGTGGCTAGCAATCGAGTCAAAAGTATTAAAAGAAAATGCGTGCGCGTCAATATATTCCTTACATTAGCATTGTTTTGTAATTCCTGAAAAGTACATTGTGCGTGTCTCAGTTTCCTTCACAATGCGTAATCCGCTCCAGTTTTTGTACAATTGTCTAGTAGGCCTACAGATAAGACTGAGAAAAATGCACAGTGAGTAAGGGCGGATCTACCACCAACTCATGGCACATGGCATTGCTACCAGACGTTATCACTCAGCCCAAAACATGGTTGCATATTTGTTGAGATACCGTTGTACGTGCATGGAAAGTATGTAAAAGATGCAAAAAGTCACGTTGGCAGCTTGTACCAGGAAGCTGTTATTTAGATGGAGAGAGTACGGAAAGTTAACTTAATGCTAACACTTTAAGATCCACCCAGTTGAGTGATGATAAGCTGTGCAATTAGCTCTAAGGTATTTCTTTCCTTTATTCGACATTAGCACTTCAATACAATTTACCTAGCACCGTCATTAAAGTCAGCTAATTCTTGAACAAGAAGATCGCTCTGAACAATGCTTTAATGTTCTTTGTACCGCCACTCCTTAAAGAGCAGATGGCACGCAGCTCGAAACGATTGTTTAATTGAAATGAGTGATTATCTTAGCCCGTTCCTTTAGAAGTGGCCCATGCAAATGAGATACAGAGGCAAAAGTCTATGTTTTTGACAAATAGCCAAGAAGTTCCCTCAAGTTTCCAGAAATGGCAAGATATCGATTCCTTTTCATGGTCTGATAAACAAACCAAATATTGCATAGTCATACGAGTCACCGAGTGTCGAAAGGCCGAAAAAGGCATCTATTTCAGTGACAAATGCCAATGTTGTAGCAGTAGGGAAAGTCAAAGTGAAGTTCTGTTGCCGTAGCAGACGACAGAGCTATTATTGTGTTTATCTCCTAATCCGGTGTAAGTCCTTGGATATTTCAGTTACCATACAAAGAACAGATTACGGTGTGACCTTGGCGGCACAAACCTCACTTCAAAGCGTAGTGCCTCCATCTAAATAACAGCTCCCTGCTTGTACTACCGGCACATAACACACTGTATGCGCTATAATAACTGTGACCTTTGAACTTGACCTATGACAACATCGGTCAAACTCACACTACGTCTAACATCTGACCTCGGATTTCAGCCGTTTCAGCTGTTATTATCAACGTGACCTTTAGCGGAAGTGCACTTATAGCAAACTTGGGGTGAACGTCGAAACCTACACTCGGAGTTTAATTTTTTTTCTTCCTTTAGACGGTGATGAACTATTGAGATGATATATTAAAGATCGGAATCCAGACGTTTCCGAAAAAAAAAAAAAAGTCTTTTGGACAGGAAAAAACATAGATTGTAGTACCCTTTTCGACCAAAACTAAAACTGGATGTCAAGGTTCGACTGCACCTTCGTTTTTAACGGTACCTTTCCGTCTTATTCACGAATTTTATGGAGGATTGCATTGATGAGTTCATAACAAATATCTACATGATATATCTTCAGGTGGTAAACTTATTCGACTTTTTGATGCCATTTTTTATCTTTTTGAAGTGACGAGACAAGAATAGTGTATCCTAAGAAGGAAAAGTAATTGCATATAACAGTGATGCTATACGTTTGTATTGGCTAGGGTGAAAGTAATGTTAAGACTCCAAGTCAGCAACTTTCTGTTGTTACAGGTACTAATGTGGGTACTAGGCCAGGCTATATTCGGTGTTTATTATGGGGATTATTAAAACACTTTGAAAATGGCGTAAAAGCAACTCAGACCGGGCCCATTGTCAGCGGCGGAATATCGCAGATTTACAGCAGCACTACGCATTATTTTTCACCTCAGAGAATATACACGGAACCTCAGGGCAAATGTTGGAAAAAATCATGCGTGGAAAAGAGGTCAGAATTTAGCCATGTTTTAACATTATACCAGAGCGGAAAACGATGCCCACAGTTATCGACGAATGACGCATGATCAATTTCAACGTAGCCCATACTGCAGATAGTATAAACGCTGATACAGAAGACAAATACAAAGTTTAGGGACACATTGGCAGCGGACCTGAAATTGAAAATCACCTTAAGATTTCTTGCCACAGGTAGGAGTTTCGTTAGTTAAGATGATTTCAAAATTTACCCCCTCCCCCGCCCCAATACAATTTTATCCGTATATCTAATGCTGTGGTCAGTCCCCTTTTATCTGTCAATTTACCAATGTAAATTTACCAACATGCTTAACTACAAATTTAATAATCAATGATCCACGAAGAACACAGAAATTCCTGTTCGTTTGAGTGATATTTATGTAACCAGCTATTTTTGCAATACAAAGACCTGTGAATTTTTTGTAATGTTTCTACGGATTTGTTAATTCCAGAGAAAGTTAACAACCCAGACCAAAGGATAGTATCTAGGACACATATAGGTAAAATGCTAGTTTGTAGTTTCTTGGTCTTTATCCTCTGTGGCATATTTTGTTTTATTCTTCGTACCAGTTTGCAGAGAGACAGTGCTAAATCGTGCATAATCTGCTTGTCCATCATTCAGTAGGAGGAAATTGTTTGTGAAATTAATGATAAAAGAAACACAAATATGACACAAAAGAATTTGTTCAATGTTTCACATTATATTAGTATAAATGCGTACATTTCTGGCCATCGGAGATGCATTTCGAGACTTCCAGTTTGCATTTAGTGTGCCGCAATACAGCATTTCTGTTTTCATCCCTGAAGAATGTGCTGCAATTTACCAATCCCTGAAGGATAAATACTTTATGGTGAGTTTCGTTTAAACAGCTTTTTTCGATCAGGCATTTTGTCGCTTTTAAAGGTCTATTGGAACATACTGAAGTGATTCCATATTCCCTAAGTTCGGTGTTACCTAAGAAAGTAGCATTTATGGGGAAAGAAGGAAAAAATGTTCCATTTAAAACAAATGTTTGTGAGCACAGGATGATTATTCAAAATAAGAATTGCAGAGGGTGGCCTTTTTTCAAGACATTTGTTTCTCACGGTTACAAATTCACTTATCTGTTCCCCCAAACTTTCAAAATTCAAATAATTCAAATGATGAATAATGTTTTGAGGAGATGAATGTTTTGCAGATGTTAGAGCTTGAATGACTGGGCCTATTTTCTTCGTATGCCATTATGATGCACTTGGAACGCCCTATTTCCTTTTAAATGAAAGTAAAACATCAACAATACTCTGCCGGGTAAATGTGCATATATATTCGGTTCAAAATACTCACACTAACCAGAACACGCAAATGCAATGTTACGATGAATTCATTATATGCACGGTTCGCACATATACATAAGGACAATAAACAAAAGCAAAAAACCACTTTTATAATAACTTGGAATTATCTGTGGAAATTTGTACGCACACTTGAGGTAGGCAGATAACGAAACTTGACCTGGTCGAATGTTCTGTTTTCAGTAACGATAAACAAGTAACAAGAGCACCGATGGAGCAACAGCTCCTTCTTTTTAGGTACCCAGTTTGTCAGCTCAGTGGAAGAACATTGCAGATGAGTTCTACTGTCAATGCAATTTTCCCAACTGACTTAGTGCAATTGATGGGAAGCATGTAATTTCACGCTTTCCATTAAAGAGTGGATTCTACTTTTGCAATCATAAGAGAACCATTATTATAGTACTATTGGCTCTGGTAGATGCTCTGTATAATTTTACGCATGTTAATGTTGGCAGGAATGGGAGGGTAAGTGATGGTGATGTTTTTAAGGACTATTCCCTTCACATTTTATTAGAAGAAGGGCTTAACCTACCCCCAGTTGATGATCCTAATCTGCCATATGTCATTGTTTGGATGTGGCATTTCCTCTGAAAACATATCTTATGAAGCCATTTGTGGCCAAAGCATTAAACAAGGAACGCAAGATTTATTATTACAGATTATCAAGAGCTCGCAGAGAAATCATGTACATTTTCATTTACAGTCGTTAAAAACACAACAGTAACACTGATCTACAATTCAGAATGCTACTAAATTTGCTAAAATCGTATTACATGCACGGCACAAAACCTGCCGCAAACAACACTGCACACTGTACGTAAAATCTGTAAACTAACAGTGATGGTCTCGTGTATTCTTAGTATGTCTAGTTGGTGAGATTTGGAATGATTTTTACTGTATAGTAATGGTCACTCTTTTGTTTGACATTTTTGCTGACGTGCACTGTACATGTTTTCATGTAAATATTTGCAAACTGTTTTCTGTATCGCTTTCATATGAAATGCATGCAAATATCTGAAGCATTTTTCATCAATATTTCAATGCTTCTTCTTTTTTATCAATTTCTTGTACATTTTTGTTCTTTCTCATACTTTTAAAGCATCTTTAGAACTCTACAATATAAGGGAAATGGCCTAATTTTAATACCCAATATTATTATTACTTTTGTTGTTCTTATTATAATTCCCATAAATGACAGAAAGCGAATGAGTTTTTTATAGCGCTATACAATCCTAAGAAAAAGTGAATGAAATGGGACTCGAAGTAAGGGTAAGTAAGTCGGAAGTAAATTAGTAACCTTTAATCTGTTCTGTGGAATTTCTGACTATAAAGCCTAGAAAATTACTTCACAACTTGCAATGCCGACTGCAGAAATTCCACCAACCTCACCAAATGTTTATAGATTAGTTCTGAGAGTCTTATATTTCTAAAGCCTATAACACAATGGGCGTAAACTCAAGAGGATTGATCATCGAAAATATGAGGACCCGTACATGTCACAATACAGAACAGACTCCATTACAGGCTTAACCGTCTTGACTCAAACCATAGTTACGGTACAATATTTCACAATTTTGAATTCATTCGTCCTAAGTAAAGGCTCATTTGGGCTGGTACGTTACTTTTTATTTAGAAGTCAATACTGAACTTACAACTCAACGTTCGTATGCCTTTAAGTCTATACCATTAACAATCTCGCTAAAGAGAGTAGAATAGGTTCAGTGACTACGGACAAATTATCTCAGTAAAGATCTCCTGAAAGACTTGACGCTTGACTTGGCAGTAACAGAAAAAATGAGTGAATTCCAAAGCTTAATAGCACGATTACGGAGGTTGTTTGGTGAGAGAAATTTAAGATAGGATCTTGATACAGTAATGTCGACTGTCTGGTATTGTGTTCATGGATTGTAAAGTTGTGTGAAAAGTAGTTCGAAAAGTCATGTGGTAAGAGGTCATTGAGGGATCGAAATGTGAAAGTAGCAATACTGGCGTTACCAATGTCGGAAAATTTCAAGAGATTCAGAGACTTGAAATAAACTGTTTGTGTGGTCAAGCGCTGTGGAACAAGTGATGTGTCTAATAGCAAGTTTTGCAACACATTTAACCTATTAAGATGAGATCAACTGGTACTAGACCAAATAACAGTACAATAGCTAAGATATGGATAAATTAAAGTAAGATAGAGAACATTTCTAGGGAGTACATGTTTCAATCTTCCAAGAATACCTACGGGCTTAGCAAACTTGGAAGCAATGTAAGAAATATGGTCTATCCATGATAACTGAGAGTCAATGTGAACTCCAAGAAATTTTACAGTATCAACAGGCTGCAAGCAATTATCATCAATAGAAATATTAAAGCTGTAGTTACCCTTATTTGTTTTAGCATTGAAAATCATATAACTAGTTTTCGCAACATTCAATGACAACTTATTTGACGCAAGCCAATCAAAGTAGAGCTTGAGTTCACTACAAACTAGTTCCTCCAAGTGTTTTATGTCACAATCACTGCAAAAAAATATTGGGGTCGTCAGCAAATAAGACAATTGAAGCTTTCTTAGATACATCGCTAAGGTCTTTAACATAAATGATAAAAAGAAGTGGTCCATAGGAAGTACACGACGAACAATGGCAGGTTTCAAGCCATCGTAGGCCAGCAGCTCTTTAGGATTTAAACACTCATAGCAGTTTTCAGCAGCTCATCTACGTTTATAGAAAAAAGATAAGCGGAGTTAACATTTATGTGATTACGGTTGAGATTCTGTCGAGAAGAATTTAGAATTTTGAGGTTAATGAAAAATCTGTTAAAGGAATTAGTGATGTTTTGAGGATTGCTAAATATTCTGTTCTCCTGAATGAAAGTATCAGGATAGTTAAAATCCTTTTTACTTTTATGAAGAATACCATTTATGTGCTTCCAAGTAAATTTTGAATCAAATTTGCAGTCGCTGAAAACGTCATTGTAGTGCTTCCTCTTAGCTGTACGCTAAATATGATTAAATTTATTTCGATACAGACGGTATGTTCTTTTGCTATCCTCTGTTTGTAATCTTAAATACTTTATGTAGAGTTTGTTTATAGTTCCGATTGACACCACAATTCCTAAAGTGTTCCAAGCCTGCTTTTTCCTCTTTCTTTCCTTCATGCTTACAAAAGGAAACCAGTCAGAGTAACTTTCATTGAAAATATCACTGTCTGAAGATGTTAAACAAATATTTGTATCATGGTTTTGATAAACCTGACTCCAGTTAGTACTAGAAATACGTGACACAAAACATTCAATATTGTCATGAGAGTAATTTCTAGCATAGACAGTTGGCGTACGCTTATCATCATTCTCTGTAATATAGGAGGAATTCACAAATGTAGGTAAATGATCGGAAATATCGTTGACAAGAATACCCGAAGAACATTAACATTATCGTCAACAGTGTTTATATCGGTAAATGTATTATCAATAAGAGAAACATTAGCATCACACGGTCATCGGTTGTATGAATTACTGAAGGACATTGATCATAATGAGGAAATCTTGGAGGTCAAGACTTTGCTTACCATGCCGGTGTGAACATTGTCAGAACCGCCTACATGCCATACTCGACTACGTTTGCAGGAGAGTGTGTTGTAGTTTGACGCAGGCAGTATAATTAACGTGTCAAAACCTGAAGAATGGGAACGAATGAATCGAATGAAATCGATCCAAGGACGGTCAATATATTGTTTCTTTTCGAACTAATGGCCCTAAAAATCACGCATACACTTTAAACACTGTGTAAAGTACTGGTATTACCTTGAACTACGGAAACAGTAAGAAAGTAAATTTTGACACTTTGTATCAAATGGTGCAGTCCTTGAATCCCATACAAAATTTTTCTATATCAAATCTATCAGGAAATTTCTAGAGAAACTATATAAACATTTCTATAGAATCTCTGTAGGGAAAACCTATATAGAAGACTTAACGGATCCTCTATAGAATCCAATAGATTTTCTTTAGAACTGGTCTAAAGAAACTCTAAAAAAACTTAAAAGAAACTCTATAGAACCTCTAAAGAAACTCTAAAGAAACTCTATAGAATCCAATAGATTTTCTTTAGAACTGGCTCTAAAGAAACTCTAAAAAAACTCTATAGAAACTCTATAGAAAAGTAGGTGTCTATAGAAACTATAGAAAATCTTACACAATTTCTATAGAACAGCTCTATAGAAAATCTATAGGAAATCTTACATAGTTTCTATAGAACAGCTCTATAGAAATTCTATTAAAACTCTATAGAAACACTATAGAGACTCTATAGAAATCTATATGATTATTTGAGGGTTTATAGGATTTTTTTTACATTCCCAGTAAAAAGTTCCACCAAAACATTCATTTTAGAATTCTTGCTTAAAATGGTGTTCATTTACATCCCTTGTGAATTCAAATGACCTTTGGTGGTTTTGACCTCTCTTAGAAAAAAACAAACAATTGGGAAAATTTCCTAATCATTGCCCACTTACACACCAACTCTGCAGTTGAAGCACCCCCCCACTGGGACATCGTGTTAACAAGCCAAGGCGACACATACATAAATATACCCACTGACACACACCATTACACAGATTTCGATCTTCCGCAAGGAATTAGTAATTGAATGCAGTAAATGGAAACTGAAAGTTCTGTAAATGTATAAAATAAATGCAGGTAAATAACAAACCAAAATTAATACATTTAAAAATGTGATATGTATAAAGATGACAATTTAACAGAGTAAAAAAAAAAAGGCTGTAGAAGCTATGACCCAAAACTAGAAAACGGGGTTGTACAGTTTGATCCCAACTGGGAAGAAGCTTGAAGTGAAATGTTTCTTTTTCCACATAGTAGTGTGCGATGTCATGACAAGAAATGGCTGCACAGGACGCTCTGCATCCGAAATAACCATTTCTGTTCTTCGAGAGTTATCGACTACAGAGGAGGAAGGTCAGCTCCAATAATCCTTTGGACATATTTGACTGTGACGAATAACCTTCTGACACCTTACTGTGTCACACGGCTGAACCAGACAGTTATTGACAACTTGAGTATATATTCTGAACAATAGCGCAGTAAATATTGATCAGAGTCTACTGATTGACTTCATATAGTTTCGGTTTGTAGCTGTTATCTTGCTTTCTCGGAATTTCCAAACACAGATTAGGTATATGTGAGTCCCACGAATTAAAAAGCCAATTGCTCTCTATTTGATACAAAGTGTTTTCACTGTTGTTCTCTTCCTCCAGAAGTCCTATCTCCTTGCATGGTTTGCTAGACGTTGGGCAGAACCATCACGAGGGTGCAAAGGAGTCCCCTTGGACGAAATAGTTTGACTTCTCATCGTCAGATGAAAGGCCAGTGATAGTTATGTCATCAGCAAATTTGACCACGTGGGAACTGTGGTTATCAGCTTTAAAAACATAAATCAGTGAAATACAATTTAGTGACAGCTTGACAAAACCGGAGTGTAGAAATATGCATTCAAGATTAAAACAAAGTAATAAGTTGCTACCATTCTTAACAAGCTGGGCATTTCAATAACAACAACAAATCTTACAGAATTGCATATGGAAGCAGGGAGCTTGACGTTAAATTGATGGGCTGTGAATATAATTTCAAAGAATAAAGTGCTAAAAGTATACCGCTCGAGGTGAAAAACACACTGTACTAGTGTGAATGTAAATTATCAAAACTTTTACTATGTAAATGTATTCTACTTAACTACGCTATATCAACACTAAACTATGTTGTAATAAATGTAAACGAACTAATTTTAATGTGAAAAGGGTGTAAAATATATTGCCTTAGATATTTGCCCCTAACATACTATTCTGCCTTAATACAACTACCACTGCAACTGAAGCCCATCTGGGTCCCATATGGGTAATATAAGTTTGTTTTTTTTTCAATAGAATACTTACTAATGCCTTAACAAAATTATTCATTTCCTATACCTAACAGGATTGTGCTTAGTAGGATGAGTAATTTGATCAATAACATGAATCGCAGATCTCTTTAGGTCTAAAGGGAAGGCCTACATATAATGTGTAGGAGCCTAGCCTATAGGCTACATCATGCAGATCGTATAGGACCCAACAACAGTAAGATGAGTAATCAAGCTGACTATCCAAACTTTAAACAGGAAAAAAAAAAACAATATGTTTTTCCAGCATAAACACACCTAAAATTTCCCGGCTGTTACTGCTTGCTTGTGCTTCTGCAAATTTGGCCCTGACTACCTTGCCTACAGTGCCTAGTAATAGGCGTAAGCAAATTGCACACCCGTTACCGTAGTAATCCGGCCGTACGGTCACTTGTCCTGCCTTTCGTTTACGTAACTGCACGTTAGGATAGAAGCTTACATCCTAAGTTAAGTTTTACTGCAACGAATTTCTAACTCACACAACCTTGGTTTAGAAATAATTCTAGTTTAATTCAAGAGTATTATCATCACTGTCTTTAGGTTATTTATCATTTTATGACACTGAAGACTAGAATCATACCTGTGGCTGTAAGGAGAGAGCAGAGAAGAGTACAATCGCTCCATGATTGTTTACGTCAAGACGTTTTCGAATTACGAACCACATGTGCAGCATGACCAGAACATCGAAGCTTATTGTGCTAAAACTGAAATGCTAACGTACGAGTTGAGGTAATATGCCCGGTTGGCCTGGTTGGCAATAATTCTAGCAATAATGCTTAGTACAGATAAACAAAAACAATTTCTTAGTTACCCTGGTGACACTGAGACCAGGTTACACGAAGGCTCCATGTACTTGAATCCATATGGAATCCATATGATTTTGCACCTAAGATCACCCATGTAGCTAGTTTTCCATCAACGAATTGTGTTTCAACATAGGAAAAGGTGTATCGACAGAAAAACACGTATTTTTTCAAAGTTTTTTATTAGGAGGAAAATCGAATTCATCGAAAAACCCTTAATTAAGAGGCTGACGCAGAGATTTTCCTCTTCCTACACACCGTGTAAGAGTGCGTTGTAGATGTAAGAGCCAGGGGTGTAGCCAGGGGGCGATCGGAGTGGTCCCCCCTCCAAAATGAGAGCAAAATTAAGGAGCAAAAATTTAAAAAAAAGGAATGGGAAGGAGGAGGAAAAGAAAGGAAGGAATCGAGGACAGAATTATGTGAGAGTGTAGCGATTTATACTTGAGGATATGTTTTTGAACTGTGGAGTGAACGTGGTTGATATTTCTACCCAATTTTCCCTAGTCCTAGTTACAATTCGAACACTAGATTGACTACTGAGAATCCCGTCCACATCGTGAAATAGACGAACACCGCAATATCATAGGCAAAATGTGCATACTTTTATTTTTCTGGAATGCTGACTACGTCACTGCCATGACGTATCCTGAAACTGAATACGCTCCCCTGTATGACAAATGAAAGATGCTTTAGGCAAAACGCTACTCCCGTGTGAGGGTTGGGCGATGGGTAGAGGACAGGAAGATTCAAAATTGACGAAGGATTAATCTCATTACTTGAAAAATAGGGGTTCCTGGAGATATATTAAATTCAAATTCAGCTTCAAATGTGGCACCATTTTTCATGTAGTACACTCTCTATGAGCTAAAATGTTCCAAAGGTAGAGGTGGACACCCCTTAGACCCCTCCCCATGGACCGCCCCCTAACATTAAATTCTCGCTTTGCCCCTGGTAAGAACTGAAATGACCGTTAGTTCAATGATGCTTGCTAGTAAACACTGCCTGGTATAAACTGCACACACACGACTTCCACGAGCGGATCCATGCAGGGTTGTGGGAAAGGAGGGGGGCATACACCGTCGATCGAAGGGGTTAGAGTTTGAATTTTAGATGCGATTTCCAAGCATTTGGGGAGGGTACTTTCCATATATCTATACGGTATTTGAAAAAGTTGATCAAAATAAATTATTGCTCATCGAAAAAAGGAAGTGAGGGGGGCATGCTCCACCTGGATTCGGGGCCGTCATCTACTACTACTGCATAAAAATCATGAAAGTTTCTGATAGGCTTATACTAGGGTTATATATAAGGGTCAAGTGTATTGTGTACTAGTAATAAATTTCTATAGAGAGTACAATGTTTTATAGAGATTGTTCCTTATAGAAACAATTGTACAGAAAGTTGTAAATTCTATAGACCTCTAAAGAGACTACAAATTTCTATAGAGGAATTCAAGCACTTCTACAGAAAATCATTAATGCTATAGAACTCTACAGACATTTCTATAGAAGTCTATAGAAAACTTTTGTATTGGATGAAAAACAGGAATCCTATGTTTTGACACCGACAAATCACAAGAGTTCTTAAACGGAAAAAGATTGTCAGTAAAGCCCCGAAGAAACACCACAGAAACGTTTACGACAAAACAATTATATTTGACAACTTTAGGACCTTTTGGATATATTTCTAAAACGCAAAACGCTAAGTGGGAAAGATCTTAGTGGTGCGGGTGATCTAAAGATGTAAAGGAAGGTGAATCCTAGAGGGGAGAGTTTTTATTTTTACCTTACTTTTTATTTTTTATAACAATCAGATCAGAAAAGAGAGATTTTTTTTTATTCATTTATTTTTCTTAACTTTTATTTGTTGTAATTTCAACTTTATTTAACAACAATCACGCTAATCATATCACAAAGAACACGAGAATAATAGTAATAATATATAAAGTTACAGTACGACAAAAGAAGAATAAAATGAGATGACAATAACGAAGTGAAAGGATTAAAGACTTACAATCTTCTCTGTTACGTTTGTCTTGTTTCATTTACGACGTTCATCTTACTAACCATAATTAATTATGCTTAGTAGTTAATCTCAGGTTACAAGTTTCATGAACACCCATGACTTGAATAATCATAAACATCAGAATTAATAAAAATTAATCTTAACGAAAAGTCTTAGTTTAATTGGGAAAAAATGACTTGGGGTAATCATAGAATCTCGCAATTGAAAATTTTATGACATTTAGACAACGTTCCTGGTGTGGTTGTCTTCTACGTCTTTTCTCTTTCTAGGAGGACTTGGTAATAATTGGGAAAGGTTGGCTCCTTCAGTTGATGCATACATTGCAGTCGAGATAAATTCCCCACAAAAGCTTCTGGAAAATTGATCGTCATTAGCCTCTCAAGAATTGTTACCAGCCAGTAGGATTAAAGTCATTCCAAGGTAGATATAGCTCTCGTTTAGAATCGAAATCTAATGTCGGGGAAATATCCAATAATCTATGGCGATGAATACGTTCTAATAATTTGCTGTTGTTCCTACTTCGGAAAGTCTTCAAGTAGCTCAAAGTCCGGTTGGGCCTTGGTTCATTGGCCTCGCTGGTGGTGCATCATTTTGAATCTGAGAGGTTTCCACGTCTGTAGTATCGCTCATTACATTCAGTGCTGCTTTCTCCGCCTCCAAATAGCGTTGCAGAATTTGAGGTAGCTGTCCATTTTTTCCTGTAATGAAAGATCCTTCCTGTCCAACGTTACTTTCATAGTTTCACCGACTTCTGGAGTCTAGACATAGTTTTGCTTTGATTAGTCGCGGGAACCATTCTGGCCACATCCATCTTCTTAGTATATTGTATATTTTATCGTTGAGTCCGAACTCCTAGTAACATGCCTTCCAAAGATTGAATGATAAGCTTTTATAAAGCACTAAAAAAAAAAGCCTATTCTGTACAGTAAAATGTCTTTGCGTTTCTGGTGGGATAAACGCCTATTGGTTAGGTTCCATAGATGCTTCTTATACCGTGACAGTTTGAATATCTGAGTACGAGATAAAATAACATCCCGTTTTATTTCATTAGTTGTACATTCACAAAAGGTAGTAATCAGTATGAGGTCCGGATGATGTAGGTAAGCCTTTCTCTGCATGATGGGGGAGGGACATTTCGATAAAAAATTAATTTCTAGAGCATGAGACTTTAGTCGACAAGTGCGTGTCGTGTCGAGTAAGGCTTCGAAATATAGCTAGTAGACTGGTATTGAATGTTTTTATGATTATTTTGCTACGTCGGTATATTGCGTTTGATCTGGAAAAAATAAAATTCTTCGGGTATGTAACGCTTTAAAATAGGAAAAATACCTGTAAGGCTCCTTCGTTGCATCTGCAAAAATTTTTTGCACCACCCTGACTTGTCCTCGATACATCTGGTCAGTCAAATTTGAAACTTGACTTTTATCTCTGGGATTACACAATGTAACAACACAATGTAATGAGCATTTAGGGTAATATTGCCTGTCTCCTTTGCACTGTAAAAGAAATTCTGTAGTATATAAGCCACAAATATATTTCTGTGAGGGCGAACCTTGGCGAAAAAAATCAGTTATGCGTTGATCGATTCGTGTGCCGTCAATGGCATCTTGGGTCAACAGTTTCTTAACGAACTGGGTTTTCCATGACCGGTGAGTCCCGCGATGACAGAGGTAAATGGGTGTATGACCTTTGGATTCATTTGCTCTAATGACAGTACCACCAACCGTGCAAGTCTTGCTAAGTAAATACGACAATGCCATAAATTTCTCACCACGGGCTATCTCTTCTGTATAATGGCCTACCAATTTGAGACGCTAAGAATTAGATTGTTGGTACATACATATTGCCGTCATACCGACGATCAATGAAGGCGATGACTAACGTCATTCACGTCATATGTCTCGCTGAATTGATTAACGATTGTTAACATCGGAATCCCTCTAGGTCGCTGTAACACGAAGTATAAACGGTGTTGACCGCAAACGGTTGATAACGGATATTGTATTTGAGTGTTGTTTATTCTGATAGATTTTGAAATACTTCCTTGTAGGAATGTCTTAAATTCAGGGGAGCATACTTCTGGAGATCTCCCGTTATCTACAAACATGGCCACCCAGTGACTTCCTGGTGTGCTGCCTTTATCGGTATTTGCAATGAAACACCAGGGGGGAGGTTGGTGTTAACAGAAAAAATATGAGACCCATGAGACCCCAAAGAAGACTAAGTATTTGATCCGACTACATAATTCTTATGACTGGGATGTATCCATGAGTACCTGTTGAAATCAAAAGTCTATGAATACGTTTATCTACTTCAATCATGGCGTCGTATTCAGTTTACACGATCACGCCTCAGGTTAACGCATGTTCAAATTGCATTTCAAGACGCACATTACCATTTCTGCGAAGGTTAAAGTGTTCTCCATTGGAAAGATCGGAAGACATATCAATAAGTACAACGTGTAGCCTTTAGCATAGTCACCGCGGTTGATCTGATTGCCCTCGTTAGGAAACATACTGCTTAAAATAAAAGTGTGTCTGATAGGATATAATGTAGCGATTGGCTGGAAAGTTAGGTGGCAAGGGTTTCTAGCGAAAATTTAAAGGGGTTCTTGTTGCGAACACCATTGAGAAGTTCAGTGTCTACGCAGGCTAATACTATTTTTTTTAAATTTCCTAATGAAGGGAAACGGAGGCGCGCGGCGGTGCAAGTCTGTCGGTTAGGCCAGAAACCACAAGAGAGGATCCTTTAACTGGACAGTGACTTTATTTGCTCTCTCTGTCAGCTCAATCTGTATTTTAGGTAAAAACAGCTCCTACGAAAGGATATATATATAAAACCAGCATAAATAAACTTGAAACATGAATACTGTGAGAATAACTACGTCTTGCTTCTTAGAACAAGATGCAAATTGACCTTACCACTCCCTTATTGTCCTTCTTTGAAAATACATAAACATGGAGTTGTGAACTACTGTATGAATGCAAACACTATGACAAGAAACTGAATACGTAACAAAATGGAAAATGAACTATATACATGGTGCAAAGTCTGTCTATAAATATGGAAACAACATATTCAAATTTCCTGTGAAATACAATACTAAAGCACTTTTCGTTAACATAACATGCAAAGTGGAAACAGAGAAAATAAAGTCAATATAGTACTTTCTCAGAGCAACTGAAAATTCACATCGATTATGCACTTGATTACACTTCACTTAAGACAATCTGCACAGTACACTAAGACAAATATGCTCTTTACTTGACAACACTTCATGAAAAGGTGAAATCGTAACCATTTTAAATCATCATGTCTCCATAGGTAAAGATTCACATTAATGACAACACACCCAAACATCAAATGGCAGTGAAGGATAAATTCCAGTAAAGAAATATAAAACGGTGTACATATAAATAATCACACTTCAGAAAACTTGTAACAATACTTGCAAATCAACCTCCTGTTGTTTAATACAAATTACATTGTGAACGAGCTGCATCACAAAATAATTGAATCTTCCACTGTACGAAATACTGTACTCCATATATAGCATACAGATAAACCTAAAAGTTTCTTAACATTACAACCTACATTGTTTGCAAAGTTCTATTACTCACCAAAACAATTACAAGAAATTAACAGGTGGATTCATACGTCAACAAGTAGCCAGTCTACAACCGTACAACTCCATGCACCCAGAACCTAAACCAACAAAAGGTATTGTACATAAATACTTTATGGTAATTGCAAGATACCATTGCAACACAAATGAATGCAATGAAGAACTCTTGGACCTCTGACCATACCACATAGGTACAATGGTTACCATAATTAAGATTAACACGAAGGTAATGTACATTGGTCATCATTAGTGTTTAGACAGCGGGTGAACAGCACAATAACTCATTTGAGGACAATTTATACATGCAATAAATTATATCAATAACAACAATATCACTGAAGTAGCTAGTTATAGGCTACAATTCTGGTAAAAGAAATTCTGTACACCGTAAACACAGTCGAATATGCCAATGCAATATTAGTACTACAGTACTGTAGCATTCCTTTGTTCTGTCACATGGTGACTCCCACATGGCCCTAATGAAATACCACAAATGCAACGTAAAAACCCTTAAATTTATGCACCCTGGCTTATCCTACCCCAGAGCATCACAGTAACTGTGCTTATTGATAAACTGTGGACATAAATGGTTAACTGACTTGACTTCTCATAGAACATGACACTAAAATCTTCCAAATTATACAACGTTACATGTAGTGCATCGGGTACACACTCTAACTCAATGGTAACTCACTATGCTTAAGGTGTGAACATTTTCCTACAACACTGCAGTGATCATAACTTGCTGGATTACTGACTTTAGTAATATTTATATAATTACAGTGAACAAAATTATAAAACTCACCAATAATCTGTAAATTAACAACACATTTCCTCTTTATAACCAGCAAAATTCAGGCACTTTCTCTTGACAAAGGACTGCACTGATGCTCACTCTCTACTTGCTGCAGTAGACTCTCCATCATGCTGGTTGAAAGTAGTACCCATGCAAAATATCCCCCACTTAGTGTAAGAATATTTGTTACTAAAAGTACCTGTCACAGAACTATGAGGGTTTGTAACTTTGACCAAAATCTTAATATAGAAGACAGTTCACAAGCCTAAGTATGACTCTTCCTCTTACCTACATGGATAAATACACGTACAACTTTGAGAACTACTTTACCACAGTGTACCTACATCAACAAAGGAGAGGAGTAAAGGGATTGGAAACAAAGAACTTCCTCAAGCCATGTGCTCCATCCTGCACAGACTATTGCATATGCAATGGGCACAACAGAAAAAAAATCAATGAATAAACATAGTGACCCAATTTCCACCTCACTACACTAAAAGTAAGCTTCACCCCTGAATATTAGATTTCCCCTGGGTATAGAGTGTGTGATGACCTCTAATCTGTTGATGGGGTATTATTGGGTGCCTTATTCCAAAACGTTTGGTGTGCTAACGCTACTTTGAGACTTACCTTAACGTGACGTATGTAGATTGAAGCGTCCACAATCCGTACTTTAAAAGTTGCGTTTGCATCGTTCGGCAATAAACAAAAGTTCATTTTTGAATATTATGAATTTGAATTTGATGAAAGTTCAGTTTTAGTTTCACACCACCTAGTAGCATTTTCTGCTAAACAAACATGTTACAGTGTAACGGATTTTTTACGAAGTCGTGTCTGGCTTTCAATCCTTCGTTCACGACTTCCTGGGCTGCGTTGGGGTTACAAGCGTCCATTTTACCGGCTGAGGTGACATTTCTTAGCATCTGATCCATACGACTGCAACGTTTCTACCATGGCACGATATGGATAAGTGTTGGTAGAAGTTCAAACAGTAAACAGTAACACTTTAAAGTATCTGGACGATCGCCGACAAAATACCCCTATACATCATAAACTTTTGTGTATTTTACAATGTTAGGCTACGTAAAGCACTGCCAGTTACAGCTGTGGGAAAAGAGCCATTCCTCTCCGATAACTTTCTCAGATATAATTCAATAGGGAGATTTTATTACCAATCGATGACAGTCGATTGTGGAATGCAAAACAATTAAACGATTTTCTGCGTAAATGTGGTCTGAAAGTCTCAGTGAGGAAAGACGAACTGGTCGCGGTCTTTTTTGTGGAGATAAGGCCGAGGGCTACTGCAAGATACAAGGAGATGCCACCACGTCAAAATTAACACAATACAACGATTTGCTCACTGTAGATGGCAAAAACGTTCTTGATCCATTGGAAATTTCATCACGATGATGATCTGAAGCTGTCACCATTACTAATTGGCCACCGACAATGGTCAATTATCTGAACAACATCGATGACATACCTCTGACAAAAGGCTCATTTCTGATTGTAAAGACGGCAAAGGCTATAGTTATTTTGCCACTGCATTGCTCGGTGAAATTCAGTTTCACGGCATTCATGGCAGTAGTAAATTATGCTTTCTGAAAGCAGAATGCAGACCTTCGCAGAAAGCAAGCAGCATTCTTTGGAAGGTGTGGGTCTGCATCGCAAAAATTCAAGGGAATTAAGGAGTACTTACTGCACATGCTTTACAAGGTAAGGTAAACTTAAACACGCTATTGGCTGTATAAAACATAGTTGCCCTTTGTAAAAAAAAAAAATCCCAAGGCTTATCTGTTTGGTTGATTGTAATTTGATGGTCTTAATTTTTCTATGCGAATATTTCTTGCAGCGCATTGATCATTTTATCAACCTGCAATCTGAAATTAATTAGTCTCTTAATTTGAATGGTGTGGGGAAATGTTAGACTATCTGCACTACCATTTTTAGCATAACAATCATGGTTTTGGTGGTGTAAGGTGATTTTGGAAGGTGTGAGTCTGCATCGCAAAATGTCAGGGGAATTAAGGAGTACTTACTGCACATGCTTTGCAGGGTAAGGTAAACTGAAACACGCTATTGGCTGTATACAACGTAGTTGCCTTTTATAAAAAAAAAAAAGAAACCCAAGGCTTATCTGTTTGGTTTATTGTATTTTGATGGTCTTAATTTCTCTATGCGAATATTCCTTGCAGCACATTGATCATTTAATCAACCTGCAATCTGAAATTAATTAGTCTCTTAATTTGAATGGTGTGGGGAAATGTTAAAGTATCTGTTCTACCATTTTTGGCATAACAATCATGGTTTTGGTGGTGTAAGGTGATTTTGGAAGGTGTGAGTCTGCATCGCAAAATGTCAGGGGAATTAAGGAGTACTTACTGCACATGCTTTGCAGGGTAAGGTAAACTGAAACACGCTATTGGCTGTGTAAAACGTAGTTGCCTTTTATAAAAAAAAAAAAAGAAACCCAAGGCTTATCTGTTTGGTTTATTGTATTTTGATGGTCTTAATTTCTCTATGCGAATATTCCTTGCAGCACATTGATCATTTAATCAACCTGCAATCTGAAATTAATTAGTCTCTTAATTTGAATGGTGTGAGGAAATGTTAAAGTATCTGTTCTACCATTTTTAGCATAAAAATCATGGTTTTGGTGGTGTAAGGTGATTTTGGAAGGTGTGAGTCTGCATCGCAAAATGTCAGGGGAATTAAGGAGTACTTACTGCACATGCTTTGCAGGGTAAGGTAAACTGAAACACGCTATTGGCTGTATAAAACGTAGTTGCCTTTTATAAAAAAAAAAAATCCCAAGGCTTATCTGTTTGGTTTATTGTATTTTGATGGTCTTAATTTCTCTATGCGAATATTTCTTGCAGCACATTGATCATTTAATCAACCTGCAATCTGAAATTAATTAGTCTCTTAATTTGAATGGTGTGGGGAAATGTTAAAGTATCTGTTCTACCATTTTTGGCCTAACAATCATGGTTTTGGTGGTGTAAGGTGATTTTGGAAAGGTAGGGTAAACAATATGGGGATTGGTGTAAGTGAAAAGGATAAACGGGCAAAATAGACTAGATCTATAAAAGAAATAAGGTGTTATGGTTGTATATTAAATCCAAGCAGACGTATTTGAATCAGACCAAATATTCATTCGAAAGTTGTTAAAAGAAGTGGAGGAAAGAAAATGCCTTTCTCTCTATGATTATCTCTTGCAATCCACCGCTTGCATTCTTAATTTGAAAAAGCCTGTAGGTTATGCATGAACAGTGCATGGTTAGTGCATCTACAGTTTATATAACTATAATGATCTCTGCGTTACTTTACTTCCTTTTACAACATGTTCTTGAGCAGACTGTAAGGACTTCACATTTGCATAAGGCTAGTTGTCACTTGTATTCACCCCTCTTCCGTGGACCAGCCCCCCCCCCCCTGGGAAAATTGAAAGTAGTTATTCCTTTAACAGATACAGTGGTACTTGTCATCATGTTGCTGCCTTGCTCTTCAAGGTAGACTTTACTCTGAGAAATGGCTTCACAAACCCTGCATGCACCTCAGTGGAATGTAAATGGACGTCAATTTGACTGAAGCAGAAAGTTGAACCAAAGAGAGCCTGTGAAATGACTTGCAATGTGCCCCAGTTTTCTAAGAAAGGTACTTTCTCATATTTCATATATTTACTCTGAAGAAAGATAATGCCACACTCATTATAGCTGGCAATCTTGTAGCCTATTTCAGAAAGTTATCAGCAATACGGCTCTCAGGAAAACTGGAATATATGTTCAGAGATGGTATTTGACCTAAAACTTTAAAACTCTTAGGGCCTAAATCCTATTAAAGACAGACAGTTATTTTTCTCATAGCAGCAACTTCAAGAGGCTCAAAGAAACCCATCATTGGTGGCTTGATGGAAGCTCTTGAACCTGAATTTAAGAAGCTTGTGTGTTTCAATTTCGTAACATTCACACTAATGTGGCATATGGTTATGACACTGATCCATCAGAAGATATGAATGTTGGTCACTTTGAAGAGGATGAGACTATGCTACCTACGTCACTAACGTCCATGGCAGAAAACTTAAGTCCAGAAGAGGAATTATTGAAGTCTGAACCTTACCTTTTGAAGTCATGTCCATTTTCAATCTCTCATACTACCCCAAACAACTCAACCGTTGATTATGTTACTCTAAACAATCAGGTTTTATTCACTTAAAAAAGAACACATTGATTTTACTCCAAATTCCAACTGCAGATGGGAGGTCCAATACAAAATGTTGCGACTGTTTTGTTTTTTAGTATGGATACCAAAAAAATAGGTCGTTGTTTGAAGAAGATAGATGGCCATACATAAAACAACTCTCTTAATTCTTCTTTAGGAAATACATGGTACGAGAGACGATATTAGGTGATCTTTTTTTTCAAAGACGGACAGAAGCATAAACTCGCATACTGTATACTAAAATTTATCAAGTATGTTACAGCATATCATTAATTAGTTAACTATACTTTCATGAATTTGTATTCTTACTACTTTTCCTGGCACTTTGTCAAGGCCATTTTGGTCAAGTATTCCCTCTAAAAAAAATTAAAAGATACTGCCACCCCCAAAACACTCTTGACCCAGCCTCCTCCTTTCAAGAGACTTTTAAATATTTGGACCATGCAATTTCGACTGTCTCACATGGTGATGTCAGAACTGTTTAAGCCTAGCTGTGGATAAAGACAAATGATGTACATGATGTACAAACAAAGCGATTACAGGACTGCCACAAATTTACATTTTCTGAACAACTGCTTTAATATAAATTTGTGGGATATAAAAAGATGTATGTAAAACAGTTTCAGAGGCACAATATTGACCAAATATGATAATATGGACATTCTGACATTTACTGTAGCTTAGTTGTTTATTTTTCTTTCTTTAGCCCACTTTCTCACTAACCCTGACAGAACATAGAAACAACAAGACTATTTTGAAAATATCAAGTTATAACGAAAGTAGGGTTGCACTGTAAAGCAATGCAAAGACACTGAAAAAATAGTATTTCACTGTGTTTTGAGATACAGAGCAAGTGAAACTGAAATTTTTATATGTATCGTGAAACAATTTGTATTTAATGTTTCCAAGAATCATAAAAATATTGTACTGTGCAACCTTATAAACTCTAGTTTTTGTCATTTTATTCTGTAACTGCTTACTTGAAAAACCTAGAAAATCAGTGGCTATGTTGACAATAGCCACCCCCCCCCCTTGTCCCCTTGGCTACAGTAATGTACTTCTAAAATGTATGAAAATTTCAAATAACTACTCTAAAGTTTTACTTGCAAACTAGAGGAGGGAGTGGGTTGACCAAAGCGGCACACACTGTAATAATGTCATCAGCTAGTGGCACCAGAGTTATAGAGAGAGTCTCTTATTAGCAATTCCTCTTTTATAGCAAACCCTCTATCGGCAAGCACAATATCCCCAGCATGAAATAATTCCAATAAACCGGATTCTTTCGTTATGTGGACATCTGATGAGCTGCCACTCCATACCTTACAGAGAAAAGTAATCATACCATTTGTGGCAATGGCAACCAAGAATTTAATAGTTTTATGTTGTTTTATAATTAGAACAAGTTAGTGACTGGATCTAGAAGTTTCGAGGACGGTCTATGTAAACTGCTGTACAGTCAAATGTACATCTGAAATTTTTAAACTTTTGCTGCAGTGAATTTGGCATTGCATGCAAAATCAGCTCTGTGCTTGGCTAAAATGCCAGTGGGTTCAACTCAAGAGCAAGAAATTTGATCCATGAATTAAATATTCTTGAACCGGTTCTAACTGAAACCCCAAACAAACTTCCAATAAATGCATTCCTGAGTCCCAACCTAAGTTTTAGCATAACCATTATAAGCTCTTGTTTTGCAGTCAAAACTCTCACTGGTCCCCGCTTCTGTGGTGTTGTTTGGCCTTTAGCTTTTAATCTTCTGGTTAAAGTATTATTGCTACCAGACCAATACGAGATTTTCTTCTTACTCTTGGGTGTAAATACGAGAAACGAACCTTAAATATTCTTATTGTTGGAATACCGTCGCTGTTGACTCTGATTGGACCAGTTGGTCTGCTGGTGATACAGATTACTCTTGTTTTCTCTTTTTACTCTGTGGCACAAGTGTTGTCCCAATCTTACTGGTTGCCTATTTATGGTCAGTTTCCGAGGAAGCCTTCCTCTTCTAAAAAAGGAATGTTTTGTTATGTTATATCGTAAATGCTCAGTGGGATCTGGGTATAAGGTCGTGGGTTTTCCATCAACAAAATAAACAGAGCAAACTCTGCTGTGAGTTCTGAACTGCCAGTTCTTTCCATTCTCTTTTCTAAACACACGTTTCACCCAACGTCTTCTATCGTCAATATTCTTCCTGATGGGAATGGAATGAGCTTAAATGATGGTTTGCATATTCACCATCGAAACTCTTAATCATGAATGTGGCACAACTGACAGTCCCAACATTCATTTTTCTCCAGCTGTTGCTGCAGCCAACTATGGCACATATGCTACTCATAATGTTTGGCAATGGTGTCTGAAAACAAAAGTGCAGAAAGATAGCTATAATATTAGTTACATACAGAGATAATATCTGTTTATAATGAAAATCAAAATAGCAGCTCTCAAAAGGGGGAGGGGGAATCCTGGCACAGTATTTCTGATGTACAATTAAAGTTTTGCATTGGGATGTAATGCGATGCATGCATGAATTCTCAGTATTTCATGCTCACATGTAACTATATAAAATCTCACTCAAATTCACACTATTGGTGCCTGAAAGAATGTATGGGGTATTCACAAAAACTTGTCCAAGTATTTCAATTTGCTCAGTTAACTTCCCTGAGAAGGGTCGTTAATGAATAGAACATTCTTCTTGGATTCCCTTCTAAAGATTCACTTGTATTGGAAATCATTTCCTGCGCAAAAAGACAGGCATGCTTTTTATCTCCACAATTTTTACTCGTTCTCTTTTGAATTCAACTTCACATATACAATTTGAAATTTTCCAAAGGCATTCCATGTGCTTTCAAATAGAAGCGTTCCCTTCTTCTGAAAAATTCTGTACCCAAATTTTATGCAACGATGAAAAACTTTACACATTTTGTTAATTGTGATATTGCAATTCACTAAAAGAAAATACACTTGCAGTTTTGAACAAGTTATATTCTGTTCCCTGTAAAATAAAAAGACAACTGTGAATTCCGTAGGCCTACACTGTTTCAAGGTAAACACTGGCAAGTTTCTTGGTGATTATGGACTACTATGGATTTTATGCTATTATCAGACATCGACATCAATACAATGTGACAAGTGTAACAGTCACCACATTCACATATTTTTGAGAAACTGATGTGTATGGGATTATTTGGACAGTTCCCTTCCTACGTACTTACAGTGATCTATTTTAAGTAGAGTATTATGATTTTGTAGGCAGTGGTAAAGTAAAGCAACCTACTGAATGCATATTGCTTTCCATAACATAGAACCATTTTAAGCAACATCTTAACCATTATTTCATAAAACATTGACAGTTAATGAAAGGTGGTGGATATTCTCGGGACAGTTAACGTGGGGTAAGGTAAGTGTTTCAAGATGACCCTGCAAGATAGCAATCACTGACCAAATTTATCAAAACCAAGGCAGAGGAACAATCTTCTCTATTCTTTGTAATGTAAGGTTGTCCTGCGTGGACCTGACATTAAAAGTAAACCAAAGTCACAAGTTTCACTAAAGTTAAACAAACTGGGTTCTAAATCCTAAAACTTGTTAAAGCGAAATGGACAATACCAACCTAGCTCTTCATGGATGATTCATACTATTTCCTTACGGACACGTTTACCGCCCTGTTGTAGACTTACGACTACGATAAGGCTTCCGTGGGCTAATTACAAACTAAAAACAATAGGCCTCACACTTTGAATATTTGCTCATTCTGTCGTAAACAACATGGATTTGTTCACTTAAACGAGGAATAGATAACTCGAAAAGAACCTACTTAAATAATTCGTCGTTTCTTGAACCACCCAGACCTACCTGATTTTTAATTCTTGGGAAATGCAGGTCATTCGTCCGCCAATCGTGCCGGTGTCTGGTATAAAGTAGTGCACTTAGTGTACAAAGGTTAGTTTGTAGACCGTGATCGGGTGGCCTATACAGAGAGGCCACGAATAGTTACCAACGCATGCGTAGAAGGCTCTTCGGACTCACTTATTATCTGGGCCCAAGCTGGTGTCCGCAGGTAGGTCACTACCGTCATCTTGAATGACCCAAAAAGTTTGGGATAGAGATTGATATAATCACCGGATGAGCCCTACACTGAGAATTGAATTGAATCAATTATAACTTCATGCATTCGCATGACTGCTTATGAACGAGTGCCATACCTGTAAAGATTGCACGTCAAAGATATCGATGCGTTCTGGCTGTTTTTTCGTTGCTTTTCTTTTCAAAGGTTCCGCTTTACTCGGTCTTGGTCCTTCCAGAACCCCTGTGACAATTCTTTGACCGGTGACCCTATTTCCTACATATCTTGTGTATGTTCACCTTGCACTGCATCGTTTAAGACTTCTGTCCCAGAGTACAATGCGTGCCTTCCCGGTGCCTTGGCACCTTCTTAAAGGAATGACAGTGCAGATCTAGCTATGCGAGCTAAAATACCCCCTAATCTGCGCCCTTTCTGGTGGGAATATCCAGTAAACACGGGAGACCTATGTCCAAACTGTTGCAGGTAGTAGTTCTCGAAAGGGGTCTTCATTGTGAAAACCAAGACTAAGAATAGTAGAATTAAATAAAACATGAAGATTTGCCTAAAATAAAGTGTCACTGTCACGGGCCCACGCTGAAATGGAATTAATTGCCCAAGTTTGTGCCTTAAGTCAATTATTTTCCATCTGATTTTAATTTGATGTAATGCAAATAGTGGTACGATGGGCGTTTTTTCTCCCATCTTCACCGCCCCGAATAAGGAAACGTGAGCATCCTTTACCCTTTGTTGTTTGGCTATGTCATTGTACACAAAGAAACTGCTGATACCATTGTGCACGTTCGAAATCATATCGCTTATGGTACGTCCGGGACCACCTTCAATGACGCTGTTGCTGTCTAACCAAACATTGAACGCAGACTTTTTTCATATTGAGTCGATGACTAGGTTTGACCGTTGCATCAGTTCTGGGCGAATGTTTATTCAGAAAAATCTTCACATTCAATAACTCCTCCCGAGAGGCGTGGTGAAAAAACATCGATCACATCCTGAATGGAGTGATAACCAGCTGGAATGCAAATATCTCTCCCGTCAAAGCGCGTGCTGGAGTTTGAAGGGGTAACGTTATGCCAATTGAATGGGTACTGGATTTCGTAAAATGCTAGATCCCAATTTCTCTGTAAAGAAATTATCTCTGGTAACTGAATCGTGAATCTTGAGAGGGTATTTCAAGGCATTTCGAGGTTTTGTTGATGGCGGTCAGTATTGCGGTACTCGTTTTGTTCTTGAGTGGAATGACCCATGTATATTTTAATAAGACATCTTTACAGATTAATAAAAATCAATACCGTCGAATGCATTTCGAGAAAGACCATAAGTCTACCAAATTCATTTCTCATTGAAAATACATCGTATTGACAATAACTCGATTCCTGGGAAATCGTTTTTTTTTTTTCATGGTCTTATGCAACATGTATGTATCTTGTTTCTTCAGCTAGTCGCCAATTTCTTCTCTTTTCATGGAATACAACCCTTCTTTCCAAACTTTGTTGTAAAGTTTGTTAATTCGGCCGTCATAGCTAGCAAGATGACTGAGGTCGAAGAACATTTTGATTTAAGTACTGATCACGTTTGATCGACATGATGATAAATGATACCTCCCGCCGATAGCAACTTTATAAATATGAAGAAATTATTCATTGTATTATCTCACCTTTTGCCCCAGACATCCCAGTTGCAGTAAGCTGTATGCGGTGGTATAATATCGTGAAAGCAAATGTTGTAATTTTGTATACATAGCACGATGTGTGTTGGGCTATCGCATCGCTGAACTGCTTCTTATATTTCATTTCATTTATAGCTGAGATGCTGACAAAGGCCATTGCCATTCGGGTGAATGGCAGACTCGCACACTCAACCACTCGAAGGGATTTTCGAAAAACTAGGCGATAAGCTTTATTGTTTTCTAGTATTTTGAAGTATGAGACTAACGAAAACCTTTTTGAGCTTGACATTTCAATAGAAGTATTCCAGCAAACTAACCACACAGAGACACATATTGTTGGTTATAGTTCAACGTCAATCTTTAATTAAACTGTATCGATTAGAATCGCGATTAAGAATGAAAATTTGTGTAGTAAGGAACACTATTTGTTTCCTTTTTCCCCATTGACTTGTTTTTCATGTATTTATTTTCTTTCTTTATTTTATTGGTTTTATTTTTCCATTTTCTTTTTGCACACGAATAAGGGATGAGCACACAAGTGAAATGTTGCGATAATTGCAAACGTAGTCAAGACAAGAACCCCCCCCCCAAAAAAAAATTAATATTATTATTTTGATATCTCTCCTCCTTCCACCCTTTCTCTGTGGTAAAAATTATGTACATTACATAGTTAATTGTCAATTACTGCTTAATTTTTTCGACTTAAATATTACAGACGATGTTTACATTTGTTTCACTTTGTTACGTTAGTTCTTTTAATTGAGCTTTATCCTCACAAAACATATCATATTTATTCTTATACAAAGTCCAGACATGGCTGCAACTAAACGTTAAGTCAAGTTCAACGTTCAACGTGCAACGAACCAAAACTTTAATCTTGATCTACGTGACCTTTTTACAATGCCCAATGAAGATAAAGCAGTCAAGAAGAAAAAGTTTAAACTAACTTCGTCTGTGGCCATGATACACCAGTCATGTTGTAGTTTACTGGGGTGATCAACCTTTCATCCAAAGCACTCGTTTATATATAACTCTGAATGATACGCCAGAGTTCAATGCTAATGCTCGACGCTTGGTATCGGTGTCCTGGACCTCGTCGACAAAGATTCGTTGGTTGGTTCGAAACAACTTCAAAGGAGGAAATTTTCTACATTGTTTTCGCCTCTGAATCTGTCTGGTGCCGTAAACTTCCGGTGCCCGTAAATAGCCTGTGGTTGAACTTTGCTTGTTTTCTGGTGTCTCCTTTGCAGTTTCAGTTGATATTAATGTCCGTAAGTGGTTTACATCCTACCGCAAACTTAGGACATTTTCTGAAACGCTTCTTCGATGTTTGGCACTATACCCTCTAACCACATCCACGTTCTTCAGTTAGTTTTGTGCATTTGTTAGTTGGTAGATGTTGCCCCCTGTATCGAAGATGTTCACGCAGACAGACGTAGATCTTTCCTCTGAAGTGCGATAGGCCTACCATTTTAAGCCGTAGCAAGCAACATGTTCCCCTTCGGATTGCAAATGGCTCCTTTGAATAAAAACATTGATTGGATTTCGTCACACCCTACATCATATCGGGTATTAGCTGTCTCAATTTGCCCCATCGCCGCACGATTAAATTTTGTCCCTTCCTTCATATAGATCACCCATTTCGTCTTAAATATAAAATCCTCTAATGCAGCCGTATATAAACGGTTTGCTGCTAAACATATGTACGTGGACGTACCATGTGCCTTCCAGATGAAATGTAACATGTTCACTCACGTTTAATGGTTTGCAACCTGCCTCGTCCACACTGTTTTGCAAGGGTGATACTTGGATGGTGATGTTTCAGGACTCGGGGTGATGGGCCAACCAGATTGAAGAAAACGAAGGACAGTATGGTTTATTACTAACTTGCATTTCTTTACAGGGCTCAAATCCAAAAGGGTTTTTTTTTTCTCTTCGTTGAAGGGCTCTTATCTTTAAGAGTGAAGGTCATCACTGGAGAGGTCATTGTAGATATGTATTAACGTTTCAGATGAAATCCCACGAACAGGCTAAATCCAAACTTCTGAAATAGATGTAGCAGCCTCCACAAAAAAGTCCAAACTTTGACGATGATCACATTTGAAAAAAGCTAAAGTCCCAAATTTAAAACTGCAGTACAGTTGTATAGAGAAAGTAATCAGTCCAAATGTTAAATGTGTTTGATTTTCCAGACCAAAATAACAAATTCGGAACTTTGGATGTTTGATTTTCAAGAAAAATATCAAAGTCCGACATTTTGATGCACGAGATTTAAACACGAAGACGTACATGACAAGAGTGTTGGAAACGATGCGTTCAGTTTATGATCTCGGAGGAAAATGGCATTTTACAACGTGAAACTAACAGCTACTACCCTACTGGAAATCCTTGGGCAATGCAACTGTCGCGAAATCTCCTAACTAAACTACACTAGCTTAACTCAGTGAATTTCATTACAACCAAAGTCGAAAAGACTTAAGTCAATACAAACAATAAAAACTGAATATTAAACATTGATTGTCGTAAACATAGCAAAATGTGGTCTCGGTCTCGTACTTAAAATAACCCATGTAAATACCTTTTTCCTTTTTTCATTGTTTCTATCTTTGTTTTACCACGTCACACTTTTAAATTTTAATTAAAATCGATTTAGTGGAACCTTTCTGTCGGCACTGCTATTATTTACCATTCGCGTACAAATCGAACGAAAAATAACTACAAACATCAAACAAGTAACGTGTCTCAACATGCTTCAAATTTGGCATCTTGCTTGGAAAAACTTTGTAATTAGAGGGCGTTCTATACTTAAACGATAGAAATGACACTGTTTCTGTTTCAAAACCTTAAAATTAGAGGGCAGTGCGTGGAATGACAAGCCATTAGTTACATGAATATTTTCCTGCATATTTTTCCAACACATTTTTTGTTACTCTTTTTATCAATATTTGTTCTATTTTATGAATATGGCGTATTTATGACTGCTTTTTATGTAAATGTTATATTTTTATGAATATGGGGCTTATGACTATTTCTTCTGAATATATACACACTCATGAATATTCATACTTTCATCCCGCCTTCTCATCAATATTCATACTACCATCCCGCTAATTCATCAATATTCACACCATCATCACGCCTACTCATTAATATTCATACTATAATCACTACATAACAGGTTCATTTGCATAATAAGATACTGAACACTTGACTTATTTTCATAATAAAATATTGAACAATAGACTCATTTGCATAACAAAAAGTGTCCTGGACTGTATACTATACTACTATGGAAATGCAACAAAACGTTAGGCCTTTGTATTGAGAACACGGCTGGTTACATAAATATCACTTAAACGAATAGGCTTTTTTGTGGAGTAATTCTTCGTGAATCACTGGTTATAAGGAAATTTGTAGTAAATCTTGACATTGGAAAATTGACAGATAAAGGGGAATGACCACAGCATTAGATCTACGGACAAATTTGTGTGTGTCTGGGTAAGGTAAACTTTGAATTAATCTTGTTTAAAGCAGGTTGTGCTGTTTGAAGGAGCAAAAATAGCCTTCATTGTCTATTCTCCATCATTCTCTTCCATTCGATGCCAATCTGGAAAATACCATTTATGATATGTTTCTTTCAGGAGAAATTTCATTCATTAGATTGTTAATTACGGCAGAAAGAAGAGTAATTCATTTTTTTCTTTCGGCTGAAAAGTTAGCAGAACCAGGCCCTGTAGTAAATATGCGGCTTTTCCGTGTGAAGGCCCCACAACAAAAACGCAAGTTAGGCTTCTTTTGGACAAATAGGCCATGCTACGGTAGTTTGTACAGCTTTTTACAACTATACAAAATATAGCCAGTCTTTTGGTGCGCCTTTGACATTGCAGGAAAAACAGCACATCCTGCTTTAATGAAACTCCTACCCGTCACAGGAAATCTTAAGGTGATTCAATCACGTGTTGAATCCCGTATATGTGACCCTGCCTTAAACATTCAGCACTTCTATCCACAACAAGTAATCTGAGTGCACTTCTCAGAGAAATGTTAGGAGTAGTCACTTCATCGCTTATAAAAGAAAGCATAGGGGGATGACCATCACGACTATGCTCTAATAAAATACATCTTTGTGTTGATTTGACAGCATAAGTACCCTTTTGAATATACCGCGTAGAATAAAACAATAGGTTATACTAACATTCTGTGCCATTCTGTGAAAAGAAATGCGGAAGTGAATATGTGGGGATTGCAACAGCAGGTGACTACAGTAGGTTGTGCGATCATAGCTGTTTCCTTGTCCGGTTCAGATGTGGTTTCTACAGCCTCAGTACAAGCATCCTGTAAAGAATGTAACATTTACAATGTGTTTGTTGGAAAGATAAAACATGCACTTTAAATTGGAACACCGTCGTACAAACATGTTTAGAGTTGTTCAACTTTGTTGGAAAAACCCTTCTATAGATCATACATTTATTCATGAACACCGCCATACATATAGATGATTGAGTTTTACACAAACTAATGATTGTACGATGAAATTTAAAGTACCACCTGGACAAGGACCATGAAAATACTGTACACATGTGAGGATATGTGCTACTGTGTGTTGTTTATTTGGTATTTGCGATTTTGAGACATTGCACCAATCCAAATCTATGTCCACGGTGTAGAAAACAAGGCACAGAATTTAGTTGTGTACAACCACTCACCTTCACGCTTGAGCAGTAACGAAAATGATACGTCTTTGCAGTTTGTCCCTGCATTGATTACTTTGTGCAAAAAGTAAACATATGCATATATGTATATAAATGTACGTTGGCAAAGTAAACTTGTCATATGCTGCTATGCACGCACATTGGACAGGTGCAAATTTTAAACGCTAAAAATTTCCATCCGCGAGGGAGTCACCTCAACAGCAGCGAGATGCCAAAAGGGGATACTGACAAAAGTAAGTGCATCGATTCACTTTGGGAATTATTGAAGGTTAGGCTTTAAAGAAAGTGTAACGTTATCTTAACAGGAAAAAAATATTTTTCAATCAAAATTTGTGAATACCTGCATAATGGTTGAGTAATCAAAGTAAAAAAAGGATGGTGAATTTCTTTTTAAGGAAAAAGTTCCTCACCTGTCAGATAGGAATCCAGTTATTTGTTTTTCGAGAACAATTTGTTCATCCACCTTTCAAAAATTCCAATGATGCATCTTCCGTTTTTCTTCTTAGGCTTAATCTTTTAAAAGATAATTTTTTTGCAGACGTTTGTAGATGGGACTGAGTCAACAATGATTAAAACCATGCTTGATATTTCAGCCCATGCCCCTGATATGTGCATGGACGTAGGGGGGGGGAGGTCCCAAATTCTGACTGGCTGGATATTTTTTTTTTCAAACTGAGGGACATCGTTACCCCGACAGTTTTGGATATTGCCAATACTTTATCACGAAGGAATCCGTTTCCAAACGAGGTGGTGCAGTATTCAGCAGAAGGGCACTCTCAGGTTCGGAGGAAAAAAGAAAAATATATGGGGCAGGGTGGGGGCTGAGTGTCAGCAGAACTACCTAAGCGGAGCGCTACCATTGGTTGGCGCCAGGGTTGTTTGATTTAAATCACGTTGATTAAAATCGCGATGTAAATCAAATGGTTTTTTTTTTTTTAATAGAAATCACTGATTTAAATAACTTTTCTTACTGTTTCAGTTTTTATTTGAAAAAATTGCTTCAGATAACTGAAATTAGTTTCCAAACCACCAATTCTGTAATAGTGAATACTGTAATTGATTGTACAGGTAAGACATTCAGGCTACCACCCTCATGAACTCGGCTTTCTTTGTTCCAAGAATTAGGCCTAGATCATTGGAACCTGGTACATTTCTACACTGTAAAACATTTACACACCAGAATACCAGACTCGCTTTGCAGAAAGTCGTTGCAAAACTACCAAAACAGTAATGTCATACACAGTAGCTTGCTATAACTGAATACCATGGTAATAGAAACAATAGCATGCAGATGAAATAATGATTAAGCGCATGCATGCTGTTACCTGAAGTTTTTGATTGTCATGATTTCCAGTTTACTATGTATAGAATCTATTTAGACTTCAAAGGTATGATGTTCCTAAGTTTGGTTCCAGCAAAACTCATTGTTGACGGTCCGTAGGTGAACATTGCTTTCGTTTTTCAGGGGTAGGGGACGGGGAGGGGTGAATGAGGCTTAATGTTGACTTGCGTCCATTGGATGATGACGAAAATAGCAGCCTCTGGAGCAAGATAGCTAGGATTATAAAGTTGCGTCCCTCGGACGCAAGTAGTTGGAAGAATTTGCGTAGCTGGGTGAAAACTTGCGTCCAGGAAGCAGGATCCAGAGTTCTTAGTAATGCTGGATTGAGGCACCAGATCGTAGGTTTAATTAGTCTGTGAAGTATTCTGAATGTGATCTAGGGGTGAGTATGCATGCATGCAAGATACGTTTGGCAACAATGAGGTCGAAGCCATCAAACTGAAATGTGACTTTACAAAAAATTAAAAAAAGTCTAATTTAAATTAAAAAATCCTGAAAATCTGATTTTTTTTACTTAAAAAAACAACAAACAAACAAACAACCCTGGTTGGAGCGGAGCGTGCAAGAAAAGTTTGGTTTTTCAAACCCTCCAAATGGCCGGAGACAGCACTTTCTGGTCGGTACTTGAGCTGCAGGTACGTAGCAGTTAACGTGCTAGAACCCAGTCAAAATTCTCTTTTTTTGAAGTAGAAGGATTTACCAACGGCAAACCCAGTAAAATGGATAATGATTATCTAGATTCTACTTTGAGCCCAAAGAGGATAGACGATTAAAGTAAGTAACAAAAAATAGAGAAAAAGAGAGTTTATTGGGAAAAAGGAAAACTCAAGGGGGCTTAACCTCCCCTCAGGATTCGCCACAGGAACAATTTCCTCAATTGCCCCAGTTTTCGCCAAAGGTTTTAGCGTAGAAGCACACGCACGCACATTTTTTATTGCGGTACGCACATATACTGTGTTAGCGATTCGACCCTTCCACTCTGCTGTGCTGTGTCTCTGCTACGCTGTGATATCGAATCTCTACATGCAAATCGTCTACCAGTTTTATATGATTCAAAATTTTGAGCCTACGAAAATGGGTACTACCGTAATTCTTCACTCTTCAGATTTAGAAAGTTCAAATGGGATAGCCTATAAAGCCAAATAACATAATAGAAAAAAAAAAGAATATTAAAAAAGTCACAAAAAATATGCCGGCAGATGTCGCTTTCTTGGATAGCAATTTCATTCAACAAAAAGACAGACGACACATTCTCAGTTTCGGAACTCAGACGAGTCATAGCCATCTATAGGTCTTATAAGTATTTGAACAAGAATAACATTGTCAGCTCTTCTAATAAATTCGTTAGTCACGTTTCAACTGTGGAGAGCGGCGAAATGATGTAATATCAACAACACACAGTTGTATCTCTTCAGTTGAAAGCTAAGCGAAGACTGCTGGGAAAATAAATCATGGTATGCTTCTTGAGTAACCTTAGAAAGATATGGTATCGCTAATGTTGCATTTGCTTGCTCAATTGTTCACAAACTTACGGCAACTGGTCAGTTCAGACACATGACATAATGGTAACTTAAAGCAGCACTAATCTCATGCCCCTCGGAAGTATAAGCGGCATTTCAGCTTGGTAGAAGTTGGAACTGTAAGGGGCAGAATTACCATCAACTTTACCTAAAATGATAACTAACTTAGTTCAAGGAAACTGTAGCTCTGTCCCATCCCGTAAATTCACAAATATACTAAGTTCAGAGATTATCAATGTGGGTTATGTTAATGAAGTATAGGTCTACGTTTCAACTAAAAGGAAAGAGCAATTGATTTCGCAAAGTTAATTCTGTACAAGACAGTTCATATGTAATGAATGTGGTACCTTAAGCTTGTTAATATCATAGACGTTGTTCTGTCTCCAAAATTAACATAATCTTTAACCATTTTGGATAAAGCTACTTCTGTAAAATTTTATAGAGGGTATTTCATGCCATTTTTTAATTTACTGTTGCCTTGTGCAAGTAAAGTGCAGTGCACCTAGGCAAAGATTTAAATAGTTTTAAGGCTGGTTGCAAAGGAGTGCTCCTAGAATAATGTAAAATTTAACTTATTGTAACAGATCAACTACTTGATGAATTAGAGTGGGAGACATTTGATAAACATGTACAACAAAAACAAACGATAACAATATACAAAATTATAAATGATTTTGCCTGATCTTACTTGAAGTATTTTCTCCGAAAGCTGAAATACGTAACCACATATTATCATCATAATTATCCAATAATTTATATATCAACAGATGCCACACTGGTTATCACAGAAATATGTTCACACATATGATAGTTAGAAAATGGAATGAAAGCAATCCTATAGATAAAACACACAACTACCTTTGTAATTACTTCCAAAGCTTCATGACTTATCTCTTGGTGTTCTAAAAGGTCTTTACCTTTGCGATTGTTGTTGTTTTGAATTGTACAGAAGTAGGTAAAATTTTAGGTTTATTATATTTTTCCCATCGTTCTAAAGGTTTAACTACCCTCCTGGGAAATTTCTATTCGATCTGAATTTACTTATATCGCTGTTTATATTCTTTAAGCAATGTTCGTTTGGTTGTTAAAGGAGCTCATGTGTGAGATATAGGGTTCTACACTACTACTACTTGAATTTCATTCGGGAATATTGAAATAAAAATAAATAAACGAATAAACAAACTAACAAATGACTAAAACAATATTTTTCTTTATTTTGGTTTTTTTTTTTATTGGGGACTCTATCTTTGTTGTTCTGTCTTTTGAATGGTTTATGTTGTAAATAAATCATTAACAGTGTATTAGCAGAATTGAGATACATACATTTAACATCATATCCAATTAAATAATCTTTGCATTTTTCAATGTGCACACAATGCAAAGGGTGATTTATGAATGGAACTTATCTTCACATGAAAATACATAAAGTATGTTGAAGATACCAACTAGAGTAACTTACTGATGCTAAAACGTAAGCTGCTATAAAATAATAGGCTCAGAAATTAAATCACACATACAGCACTTTAGAATCTATGACTTTTGAAGAGTAACCATTGTCTGTATTCTCTTGTTGTACTTACTCAATAGCCTAATGTTGTCAGCTGGCATTTCATTTAACCCAGACAGATATGCGACAACACTTTAACAAGAAATGTTTATTCTGAAATCTCATTCTTTCTAGAACAAAAGTAATGACGATTATCCTTTCTTGTTTTGTACTCACATGCATCAATACTTTCTTTTAGGTCATCCTTCAACTAGTGGGTCTAAACGTCCAGCTGATGATGGGTAAGTAAGAGAAACGTCTGCCTTTTAATCCTCTCACTGTAATGGGATGCTCTGTTGTCATTTAATGTTGCATTTATGGTAACAGGGAACACTAAAATATTTAATATTGCTAGTTAAACATAGACCTGAGTTAACAGACTGAAGGGTGGGGGGGTAACTTACACTGTATACTTTATGACATTTACTCATTGTTGTAACCATAATTCGTTGTAACCATAATTCGTAGTAACTACGGCAATACATTCTTTTCTTCTTCGTAAGAGGCAGACCGTGTTGTTTTACAGAAAATACAATTAAATTCTTGAAACCAACGTTTGTCGATATATAATGATATATCATTCAAAATAAGAAAGGACGGTGGCCTTCCTTTCATGAAATAAGTTTCTCACAGATAGAATTTGTTACTCAACAATAATTTGTTCACCCAAACTTTCTTAAATTCAAATGACGCATCTTCCGTTACTCATCACATGCATAAAGTTGTAAAAAATTTAAAAAAAGCTTTTGGCAGATATTTATTCATGAGACTGAATGGTTAAACAAGAATTAAAGCTACGTTCTTTGTATGCTATGCTGATGTATTCTAAATGCCCTAAACGCCCTATTTCCCTTCAGCATTGTTTTTAACTACCTTAAGTTTGTTATAATGTATACTGCTGTCACAATTTGTTGGTGGGTGTAAATAAAGAAATCAATCACTCAATGATTTTGGTGAATATCGTGTGTGTGTTTGTGTGTGTTAGTCTCAAGAACGAATGTTTGAACTGATGCCATACTTGATTGAATAAAAGAACCCTGTTTTTCTGTGAAGGTCAACAGTCTTCTGAGGTCAAATGAGGTCATATCGTAAAACCGTGTAAGTACAGTACTCAAAAATACATGACGTGACCTTACTTTCATACTTAATAGCTACATCAATAATATTAAGTACAAAATCCCTATTATTTTGGTTGCCTTCAACTGAGGTGAGCAAAGTTCAACAGAGTTCAACAGAGTTCAACAGAGTTCAACAGAGTTCAACAGTCAAAATGTGAAACCTTGTAAACACAAAATGTCAGAAGTTAGTGTTGACTGATCTCCAATTTAGTGTGTATATCAGTCACATTACCTATAAAACCAACATTGCTTTTGAAGGAATCAAGGGCCAAAAGGGGTCAGTTCACAACGCGATAATTGTTTTTACACATTACTCCAAGAAAGCCTAGAGTGATCTCAATTTAGAATATATGCTATTCATATTGAGTTCCATTTCTCGTGTAATTTCTGTGGAGATTCACACTATTCCAGACATCAATGAATAACTGGAACACCAATCTCACATCAGATGGCAAATAATTAGCCAACATAAATATCTGGAATATTCCAAGGCTACTCTCTCTTACCCCTACTGTTCTGTGTAGCTCTCAAGCTCTGGAGCCGCATCCTATGAGACACCAAACAAGGAAACACACTGAAAACAGGACACAAAATCAACCACTTACTGTGAACGGACGACTTGAAACCTTATGCCAAACATGACAACGACCTCACTGCCCTGATTGAGACTGTCCGAATCTTTACCAATCACATCTGATTCAATTCCGACTCTACAAATGCGCTAGACAATTCATACAGCGCGGAAATTTCGAAGTGACCCATGGCCATGACCTGCCAAGCATTGGAAAGAGCTGCAATGCTGACATCAGAGATAGATTCAAGTACCTTAGCATTATGAGACACAAAATGGGCAAATTGAGGTGAAAATGACGCAAGCGTATTTCGTGACGGCGTATTTAGTTGTGATGATGACCTACTTTGATTTGATGACGACTTACTTTGATGTGATGAAGACGTAGTTAAATTTGATTACATACTTTGTTGTGACGTAAATGTATTCGATGATGACCTACTTTAATGCAACAACACAATTTTAAGCAACGTACAGCGGCACTCTTCTGTTATACACAGACATTAGAGAAAGAAACTCTTTTATATAGTACATGAGCGTAGCAGGGACATGCGAAAAGGAAAAAAAACCATCTCGGTAAACTGACAATTTTTGAAGAATTGACATTTTGACGGCTTAAATAATGTCTTCAAAATGAAACAAATGCAAATTTGGCGATTGCATTAACTTCTCAAAACGATGAAATTCCGAAAATTGTCATTTTACAATATCTCGTCAAAATGGCAAAATTAAGAAAGAACGTCACTTTGGAGAAAAATGTTGAACATTTTGCAGAAAAATAAGGAATTATCTACTTGGAGCTTCTTAAAAGTTCAACATTTTCCAGAGAAATTACTTACTTATCTTAAGTAATTAACGCAACATTTTACAGATAAATAATGAGTTACACGTTAACAATGTCATCAATTCAACATTGTGCAGGAAGTTTATGAATTTCTGACTTATAACAAGTAATCAATTCATATTTTGCAGGAAAATGATGAATAACGCATGTATCAAATGTCATCAATTTAACATTTTGTTACAAAATGATGAATAACTTTTCACAAGTAATCAGTTCAAAATTTGACAGAAATATAATGAATTCCCCATTTACCAAATGCCATAAATTCAACACCTCTATTGAACCTGTATCCTTAACGTTGTTCTTACCAAGTGTTTAGTTTAGCCATTTGGGAGGAATCTATTCATGTCAAATGATGAGTGGCTGCCCCAAGGAGAGCTGAGAAGGGCTGTCATGTGGACCATTTTTCTCCAGTCAGAGTCGTTACACCCCCCCCCCCCCCCGGTTACCTTTAAACTTCCCGCACTTAGTTGAAGTAACCTGACAAAGACACATAGAAATATAAGCTGTTTACATCCATTATTTTGCATTTACCGTTCTGTTTAAGAAAGTCCATGATACTTAATTTTTCACCCATAGATATGCTAAAACCTCATGTCTTTGAGCTCTGCCCATGGACCCCATGGGGCTTTACTCCTGAGCTCCAGGTGGCGTCTTACGTTTTCATATTGCTAACGTAGAGGAATAGCCGAATTAGTTGAAGTTGTGTGAGATTTTTTCGTTTAACGATGCACTTTGAACAAATGTATATCCTGGATTATTTTTTTTACACAAACATTTGCTTAAACCTCGGGGGTTAGGGGCTTCAAACCTGGACGCCTACCGGTTCTTTGCCCATAGACTCCATGAGAGGTCCTAAGTTTTTATCGCGTCAACTTAGAATAAGAGCGATTTAATTCAAATCGTTTGAAATCTTTGCTTTATACCTATCCTGAAATTAAAGATTTCTCCCAGAGATTTGCTAAGACCTCAGAGATTTCGGGGTTCGACAGGAACAGCACCGGGGCTTCGCTCACGGACCCCATGAGGCGTCCTAAGTATTTTGGGTGGGACAAAAATAAGACAAAAAAAAGAAACATCTCGCCGGCATTCGTGGAAAGTCTCTGCATACTTTACGCATTACATGACATCATTATATGACATCACAAAGAATTTTCGGAAGACAAGTTTTCTGGACAGGCAAAGTGTTTTCATTCCATTTTGTTTTCTTCCCTAATAACCTTAAAGTTTGTCGCCAAATGACGTATTAACTGTTAATTGTCTGGCTATGAAAACAATGACTTTTTAATTATTCGGTTTCAAAGGTTTATGTTGTAATGGCCAGTACCATGTGGAGACAGGAACTGTCGAGCATTGGTTAAAAATCTGTATGCGTGCCCTCACAATGGCATCCAGTAAAGCTGTTGTCTCATTCCTGCCCCTGTAATAAACTATGGAAGTACCCGACGGTATGCCTTGGCAAATTGCCTGGTGCATAACTCTGTACCCAAGAGGCCTGTAAAGTGTGCCATATTGCATTTGGTGAAGCCAAAGGTTTTCATCCACCTTTCATCCTCCAGGTGTCCTGTCTGAAATTCTATGAGTATGCTATATATATACATAAAAATTTATTGAGTACACCACTGCACCCATTACGCAGAAAATTTCCGATTTCCAATGGTGGTTGAGTAGTAGGTGTCACCAGTGATAAATATTGCAAACATTGGCAACACATTTCATAGAAAATGTCACCCATTGTGGCAACTCACGTATTACCTATATCGGCCATAGTCCATATTGTGTTCTTCACCACTGGAAGGAGCATTGAAAAAATTCATTTTGCTAACATAGTAATAACTGTGTTAAATAAAATTATGATCTGATTTCAGTGTAATACATAACAACAAGTCTTAATTAAATTGTGTAACACATACATACCATAAGTCCTGCATAATTTCTGGTCTGCCCACTGGGATCAAAACGAGGGTTTGAAATTATGAATGTCAATTTGAGAAATGGGTATATAGAAATGTTAAAGGTGTTTGCCTCAGATTCTGTCCCCGCAATGCAATGTGCTGTCCAATTTAACACAAGAAGACTTTCACCAAAACCTTTGAACACTGGTAGTTCAACATTTCTTCCAAATTTCATTGAAAACGTTCACCTTTTCACTACTCGCGCGGTGACATACTGGCGTTTTTAGCCAGGTTCACATGATGTCTTCAAGTTCACTACACTTCAGAAACATCAGTGGTGTACATCTGTACTTCTGCCGAGAGCCTTGACTGATAATGATATAACGATATCATATGAACTGATTAAACTACCCTTGCAAAGCCAGAGTACCCTGTTCTAGTCTTAAAAGTGTGCCAATGGACAATACTGATGATCAACAGGTAACATAACTAGTAGTGATCACCATGGAATTGGAAATATCTCCAAACCTCATTATTGACGTTATGTATTATGATTATTATGTATGGAAATGTATGGAATACATGAGTGGCGCTATAACTCTTCCTTGTGCCTGTGTGGTGTATGTAGCGATACCAGAGCACATTACCAAATGAAACTCAAAGCACTTTATAAAACAGAAAATATACAATAAAATACTGGTAAAAATAAAAGAAGAGAAGTTAACCGTGCCAGCCGACAGTTTCGATACCAACACCAACAATACCAACACACATTTTTGTCATGATAATTGAAATTATAATTGCGTAGCTGTAGTTCAATATATTTTCATAGTTGGTGGGGAAAGTGATCATCGGATGAGGTAACCTAAACTGTGATACACGAAGTAATTAGAAATTCCACCAGGTTTAATATACTCAGCAGGACTTATTGGACATCAATATAGAATATCCCCTCAAGAGCGCCAATAATTTTGTAGCTTCAGGTAGAGAAAGCCAAACAATCGAATATTGCGATTTTATATTGTACTATTATATTCTTTGATTATGAATTTGCAACTTGACCACGGAGCGTTAGAGATGAGACCGATTCGTACTAGTGTTTTTCAGTTAATCTTATTTCAAAGTCGCACTGGTGTGGTGAGTGTGTGAGACACCCAAACAATCTTGTAGTAGATTGGTCCGATTACGCAAAATGATAATCGGTCAGGTTTCTTAAGAGTTTGAAGGTTGGAGAACAAAGATTCACAATCACGAAGTCACTTAATGCACTAAAAGTCGCATTCATCACTGGTGCACTATTAAGATTGTCATTAAAGAATAATACAGCCACAAACATAAAATATTTAGAGGAACATCAATAAGTCATGTATACCTCAGGTCATTCCCTAAAAAGTCTCATCATGTTCTTCACCGTATAGTTGCGTAAGATAGTATGCCTACCCTCCATTTTTATTATCATCCAGCCTGGTGCTAAAATTCGTTACCTTTGGAAGTGAATGTTTCCGATAAATTAAATTACAATACTGTTGTTCGCCTCTTGTCTTACCCTCTCTCTCATCAGGGGCCGATCCGTTGAGGACGTTTGTCTGAGGGTGCACTAGAATCAAGTAATGTGAGGAATTTATATGGTGATTAAGTTTGGTGAATAAATTTGTACGTCAAACAGTCACAATAAAAGCAACAGCGAGATGTCTTAGCTGTAATCTTACAAAGGCAAAATTGATCGATTTAACAAATTTAGGGGGGTATCTTCATTGTGATTATACGTGAATGTTAATTAAACTTTGGTCCAAATTGTTCGTTTTTGTTCTCTGATTTTTTTTTTTTTTGTTCGAGGGAACTGAAAAAGTTAAGAGAAACGTGTTTCCGCCGAACCCCAGCAGCGGCGTGTGCATCCTTCCTGGGGTCCTGGTAGCTAAACGTTTGAGAAGACTATCTAAGAGGAGCGTTACCACCAGTTGGAGCAGAGAACGCTGGAAAATGTATAGATCAAAATACCTGATAGATCGCCTCCGCACGTTCCCTAGGCGCCCTCTCACTCTTGGGCCCCTCCGAAAACCACTGACGTCGTGTCCCTAGTCAGGCCGCTAATATCATCTCCTCTCCCTGCTTCGGTCGCCTATAGTTAATTATCTTGCATTATTGTGCCTGGTTACACTCCTCCCTTACACTTCTCTGCTACGTCATCCGTTTGTAACCTTCAGTTTTCTGCGAAGGTCAGAAATTTATCCCTAACTCTTGTTTATGTCGAGGTTGGTTTGTGACAATGGTATTCTTAGATCTATACTGCAGGAAATGACACTTCGTAGGTTTTGTAAGCTGCATCAGTTTTGATTTTGGTCAGATGATGCCCATGACAACTACACAAGACTATCCTTTCAAGTCGGGCTAAGGTCATGCCCATTACAGTTATACTGGCGTAGTTAACAAGTTCCAGGAGGCACCATGTAGGTTCACCCCTGACCTATCCGATTTTGACGAGTTAGAGTATCTTGTCAAAATGATTTTCAAAATAAATTTTGGCATTTGCACTAAGTCAAATCTTTCATCAAAACGACCATTTTCCTCAGTTTTGTCCTTTTTAGAAAAATGCTGAAGAACGTCGAGATGAAAATGCAGGCATATGAGTTACGTATACTGTGACAGGGAGAGCTTTGGTCTCTGCAAACACATAAGCATTTGCGTAGGCCTATTTGTTGGCCAAGGCCGCAAGTGTAGGAGTCAGAAAGTAGAAGCTTTTTTTTTTTGGTCTTCCACCACTTTAGTGCCCCTTTTAGGTAGCTACTGTTACTGTGGTGTACAATATACCGTAACAGATTAGGTGTGCAAGCAGTTGTGTGTCTTATCAGTGGTGCAAAAAGTAATAGAACGAAATTCTTAACTTCAATCGCCTTTTAAATTGTAATCCTTAGAAAATGTAGTGTTGCAGCATGGCAAAGATCAAGTAAAGCACATGAACATGACTTTTCTCGAAAGTAAATTGAAAAAGAAAAATAGTCTGGCAGGAGGAAGCGGGGCTTAACGTCATCCTCTGAACTGAGACCCAGGACTGCACAAGCAACATATGTTGTAAAGTGTCCTAGCAATTTTTTTCAAAGTGTAACTGGTGGTGTTGTTTCTCTGGATACTGGGAACATGCAAAACAAAGAGAAAGAATTCAAATCCAAGGCCACATCAAGTTACAGAAAGAGTGTACTAGAGTACTAGAAGGTCACAAGTTCGGCATGTCAGAAACAAGCTAAAAACAATCAACACATGCGCAATGCCAGTCATTACATACGCCGCAGACATAATTGACGGGAGGCAGACAGAAATGAACTGACAGAACAACTGGACAGAATGACACGAAGACCATGGACATGTGCGGAGGACTCTTGACATACCTCGACTATACCTGCCGCAAAAGGATGGCGGAATAGGTCGGAAGGAAATCTCTGCCACAGTATGAGTATATCACATCGGCGAAAGACAGACCCACTAATAGAGGCAGTCTGGAAACACAAAGCGATAACCGGGTACAGTCCGAGAGGGATTAAATGGCTGAATGGAGGACCGAGAACACCAGCAAGTGGTGCAACAAACAGCTACATAGACGATACAAACGACAAGTACCAGAGGTGACATCCACTGAAAACGCATACGAAGGACTGAAAGGGGAGCACGGGGCTAAAGACGAAAACAGAAGCGCTTATAACATCTACGCAAAAACGACCGGCCCTAAACACAAAATGCCACAAGGCAAATGTGCTCCACACGATGAATGATCCCGGTGTAGAATGTCCAAGTAAAAAGGTAAGACAGTTGCCTGTACAATCACAGCGTGCCCCAAGATAGCAAGAAGCCTCTACAAGACCAGGCAGAACAACATAGCAGAAGCAATGCTCTACTAACGTTGGAGAGACAACTACAACACGTAAACACAAAGTACAACAACTTACAAGGACAGCACTTCTAGGCACTGCCCACATCCTCACAAGGATACTCGATCTCCCAGAGTTCGAATAAGACTTCCAGCTCAGACTTAAAACAAAATACAAACGTAGATATTGAGAAAGAAAAAGAGAGAAAAATAATAATATGAAATTTACCAAGTAAGGTTCCGTGCCTTGTTACAGAAATATTAAATATTTTGAGTGAGTTTTGGGCTTTTCATTACGTTAGGTGTCTTCATTGCATTTGATAACACTTTTGATGACAAACAAATCCTTACAATGCATGTTAATATAATGCGCTTTTCAATTAATCTTAAAGCGCTTTACAACATTGAATTAAAATGAAAAAGCAAGATATAGTAAACAAACAAGAGCAAGTAGGATAGTTAAGTCGATAAAGTAAGACAGTAAACAGTTAACCTTTAATTACATCCTTCTAGTTAATTACATAATTGTAATCTAGGTCACTGTCCCCATATTTAATTTGACATTCGTAGAATACGCTTATGTACTGTAAGCGAGCAAATTGGCTGACATGTGAAGCTGACATGTGTACATCATACCATTTAGAGGTAATGCTTACAAAAGTCATCTACCGAAAAATAAGCACTCCACAATGGAAACTGTTTATCCAAAGGATAAACAATTAAAGTGCTTCTGTCATCTGCTTCTGTCATCTGGTTTGCTTTATTCTGGTTGAGTTCTGTTCGGCCAATAAACTGACTTGACATCAGAATGATGAGACTGATCATGTCTTACGTAATCAACCAGGTCATACAAACATTTGATGTACTTTGATGTGGTCACAAGAGAACCTACGAGAAGTCTAAATAAGAACATAACGCTTGTCTGATGCTACAATCTTACACAAAGTTTTCCGTGTATCCACTTAAATGTTGACACTTCCTCTATAAAGCTTTCAGATTATTCCAAACACTATGTAACAACACGAATTAAACCAACTAAACTAAAAGCCCCATTTTTTTAAATTAATTTCTCACATGAGCAAAATGCATCAACAAAAATATCAACAAAACGTTAAGATTTCACACATTACATATTTTACATTTGATGGACATTACAAAAAAACTGTTCAAAAGGACTGTTCTTCAAAGCAAGTGACTTTGAAAAATAAACCATTAGAAAATAATCTAATAAACTTAGGTACCTCTGTAAAGCAGTGTGAAATGTATCTTGAAAATTAAAAGTGATATTTGCTCCAAAGGAAAGATTCTCAATTTTATTTTTGAAGAGACGCTGAAGAGACGCTCTCGACTTTACATTACGATTAAAATGTTAGAACAGTAATTCTGAAGGATTAATTTACCAAGTAAGGTTCCGTGCCTTGTTACAGAAATATTAAATATTTTGAGTGAGTTTTGGGCTTTTCATTACGTTAGGTGTCTTCATTGCATTTGATAACACTTTTGATAACAAACAAATCCTTACGATGCATGTTAATATATTTACACACATACAAATACATATGTACATCTTTAATTTGAAAAAAAAATAATACCATCTGGGTTTCGCAGAACCTTACGTACCCTGTTTTGCAGTGTCTGGGGACAGTAGCACCCGCTTGGCCACAAGATGTAATGATGACATAAGAAAATAAATGGAGTACATGAAGTAGTAGTAATTTTATATTGGAGATTTCAGTTATGGATAAAGATACCAATATACTTTAGAAAAGAATTACTTTATTACTTCACATGTTGTTTCCACGTCAAATTTTCATCGTCAGTCAGACCTTTGTGCTTCGTAAAATGCCAGTTTCTGATAGAGGTGCCTCTGAGGCAAAAGATTTGAACGCATGCATGGTTACCACGTTTTTCTTGCATGCAAAGTGGAGAATATCGTTTTCAATTGAAACCAAATTTGTAAATGAAGAAGACTTCTGATGACAATTTCGATCAAATTTTTGTAGTCTTTGTTGGCTACGAAAACATAACTGTCATCAGGCTGATACTGTAAGCAGGGCCCTAGCTAGGGTGGCATCTTTAGGGGAAGGGGGTGTGAAAAGAGCAAAAAATTCGACTGGCTGCTTTTTTCTTCAACTATGTGACGACCCCACCAGGATAGTTTCAGACACGAGGAATACCTTCGCAGGGAAAAATTAAACGGAGTACATAGCCTCCAAGAAAAGTTTGTTAGGCTTTTCAAACCCTCCAGAAAGTAGGAGGTGGCACTTCCCGGGTGAACTTGGGCTGAATGCACCCAACCTTGACATATGGATATCATGCCTGCAATGTCTTCAACTCGTGTGGAAAGGAGAAGCAATCTATTACAAATGGTAGTACATACTTAATTTTTTTTAAGGTGGTTCAAGAATCATAATAAACTAAACATAAAAACAAATAAACATCTTCTTCTTTTATTTTGTTATTTTTGAGTGTTTGAAAACTTTTTTTGTTGAATGCATTGGCACAGTACATTGGCACATTAGTGCCCAGATATTTCTTGTTGGGCTGGTTTTTTCTCACTAACTAACGGGATTACAATCTAAGCGGAGCGTCACCATTATTGGCTCGGTGAGTACAAGAAAATTTTTGGCTGTTTGGATTTTTGGTAGGAAACGGCATTTCCGTATTCTACTTGAGCGGCATGTACCCAACCTTGAAATAGTGTATATCACGTCTGCAATTCGTCAATTCATGGGAAAAGTAAAATCAATCTATTAAAATTGGTTAACCAAATCTGTGTTTTTGAGGTGATGCACGAATCATCATGAGCTGTACATCCTCTTTCCCTTTTTCTTGATAAATTCTTGATAAATATTTTTTGAGCCATACATTGAGCACCGGCGACTAAAAGTTGGGGACAGACATTAGTTGAACTAATTATGTTTTTGAAGCGGAGCGGCCATATTTGATAATGTGATTGGGCCGATGTGACACCTGGACAGGATTTCAACGTTGAACAACAACTGGATGTATTTCTGGTTCTTTCTATCTACATTTAATATACAAAATGTACAACTAACTATGATACGTGACAATGTGCCTGTTTGGATTAACTTTTGATACTTAAATGTTAATCTCTTTTACTTAACAAAACGATGGGGTCAATAACCTTTCAACAAACAATGCTTGCATACTCAAGGGGAATATAATCACTTTTCCATACTCACTACGTATGATACACAACACTGTAAAAATCGTTGACAATAGTAACTCTTTGCAAAAGGTTCTGCATTACACTTCGTGAAAGAACAGTGAACAGAATGGAGTGACTGAAAAAAAAGTTGTGAACCCAGTCTCACACTATGTTCATTCACTAGACAAAATTCACTTGTCATATGCGAAAGTATAGGGGCTAACACATGAGAGATACATTTCATAAGTTTAGATGCAATCTCCATAGATAGAATTCCATTAGTGCTCTCAGTTGCCATCCTCAGTCGACTAATATTTGTCAGACGCTTACATATCTCTGTGAAGTTAGGGGGAAAACCACATATTGGCGTGACGTCCGGTGCAAACCTAAGGACTCCAGTGGAATCCAGGATGCCACCTCTGAAAGCTCTTCGATTTTATTACATTTAGAACTAAAAGACCTGACTGAAAATTATGACTATCCTTCTTATTGTGGTTTTCACAAATTCCAAAAAGACGAACAGTTGGCATTATGATTGTCTTAATTTTGCAATTAAGAAATTAACGACAATGGCCTTAAGACACGAAGCTGTGTTGAATCAAAGGTAATAAAATTTCCTCAAGCAACGATGGCAGGTCAAATATGATGTCATTTTTTAAGGTTAGTCTCATAGGCATAAGATTATTGGAATGAGGAATTAAATTTAACATATATGATAATATAGTCACAGCGAATCCATGAGAAGATTAAATTGTTGAAATTATTGATGATTTTTGTAGTAAGTGGTAATAGCTTTGCTCTTGGAAAAATGTTGTGGAAGGGGGGGGGGGGGAATGCCCACTTTCAAAAAGCTTGTACGTGCCTATGAGACACCGATATAAAACAATTATGTTGGTATACGCTAGCAAATTATTAATTCAATAATTTTGCACGCAATGTGCTCATTGGACCGACAATTCATTCCATGCACTATTCTAATTTTGACAGACGTGCCTTAATTGCTTATTTATTTTCCGTAGTGTACATTCTGACAAAAGTACAGACAACACCAGAAAATAGAAATCACCGCCTGATTGTTGCCTATATTCTTATTTAACTTATAAGGCGGTATACAGTTTAAAGCATGACAACACAAAAAGAGAATAAATTAATGTAACTTAGAAAAGCTGGAAAGTGACCTTTACTTGGTGTGAGTCATTAATTGAAATAATCACCACTTCGTACATGCAAATAGTAAAGTGCCGATGCAGCAAAACCTCCAGACAATCTTGATATGGGACCATAGCTAGCCACCCACCCAGAGTTTGGACATTCGTCCCACCTCCCCCCCCCCCCCCCATGACCCCTAGCTAATGATATCCATAAATACACGTAAAGAAAATATCGAAAGTCTATTGAGCAGAGGTGTAACGACTTGGGGAGGATGGCAAGTTCCCCCCCCCCCCCACCTCCTGAAAAGAATTTCGAAATTGGGGGACTTTAATTTGTCCTTGTAATATGTCTCAAAATTATTCGCTTTTCTTTCCAAAACAACCCCAAAATTTCGTGTGCGTCACTTGAGATCAAAGAGGACTTAACTAGGTAAAGTTTAGAAAGCAAAAGTAACAACTTAAACGGACTTTCAAACAAAGCAAAAGGTGAGCAATAAAATACCGAAGACCAAAATATTTTAAGTATACCATAAACAAGATTGGTTAGACCACCAAACCAATGGTATGAGTTCAGTGTCAGCTGGGTCAGGTGGTCTCGGTCTGGTCCCGTTTCGAGGCGTTCTGTGCACACTTTTATTGCTAATTGTATAGACAAAGATTTGGAAACAAGCGTTCCAACGAAAATTTCTGCTTCAAATGAACAAAAACGTATTGTGGCTGTGCACACCATTTGCGAAGGTATAACTATAACATGCTGTTCAGTCTTTATGCAAAGTTATTTTTGTGTCGTGCAATATCATTTAATAAGAAACAAATGAATTACCATATCAAAATTGCATTCCTTGAATAATTGAGCGTTGCGCAACATTCATTACCCTTGTATTCTCCCTGTAAAAGACGTACATTCTGACGTAGATGTCCAGCATATATCCTGAGCTTCGAACTGCCTAGTTTTTGAAGTTTTCAAAGAGTCACAAAACGTATCGTGGCTGTGCACAATGTTTGCGTAACTGTATAATATGCTGTTCAGTCTATATACAAACTGATTGTTGTGTCCTGCAATATCATGTAATTAAAGTAATAAATTACCGTATCTACATTGCATTCTTTGAATAATTCAGCTCATTTATAGTAGTACAATTAAGGCAAACATTAAAAATTTCGTTCCATTTTTCATCAGAGGGGAAAAGCCACCGCCGGAAAAGAAGGTCAGAGTCCAGGCAGTGAAGAAAAAGGTCTGAGTCCAGTTATAGCACATGATTCTCATATCTGATAGTAAACTATTTAATTGATTTTTCTGATTTTATTAATAAATTAACAATTACTTTATTACAGTAAATACATACATAATCAATGGTTTTACACCTGTTCTGCAAATCTTACGGGTGGTACTGTGCCGTGCTGTAAGTGAACTTAGTGAGTACATCATGATTTGACCAGTAACAGAATCTGTGGCTGTATTTTATGAGCCAGTCCAAAGTCCTTTAGTTGTTACTGTATTTATAAAGAGTACAGTGAAGACGATTACACATTTTCTATTAGGCAAACAAACAAAAATAAAATAGTGTTAGTTCAAAACAAGCGGCAATTTATTTTACATTTTTCCAACTGTCCAGTTCAAGGTTTGTAAGTGTATATAGTAGTTAAAGAATATTGAACATAACAGCAAATATAGCCGGTGCGTATGGTATCATATAGCAAATATAGTATCTTTAGGGTGCGGTTGTAAAACGTTCTGGTGCAAGCGATTTTCGGTAATGCTATTCTGACCAGTAAAACGTTGACACCCTTATGTTGCTATCTGCGGTCTATCAACAACAGATAATGTACTTAGAATGACCATCAGCAAATTATAAAACACATGAATCTTGGAAGGTACTCGACAGTCGTAATCTATAAATTTGTACAGTGGGATTGGGAAAGAAGTCGAGAGAAAGGGGGGGGGGGGGAAGAAAGTTTATTACATTCGTTAATAGGGTATCTCTCAATAAGAGAAGTTGTTTTGCCACTAACATTACCTATGATTACATCATAAATGATGTAATAACACAATGTGCATAACGTTGTTGAAATCAGATAATGAAATACCTAATATTTTTGTCCAGTAGAATGTTGTACATTGTACTTTTTTACTTAACAGGTGTTTAATGATTCTGTACATGGACACATTGAGTTACATCCACTGCTGGTCGACATCATCGATACACCAGAATTCCAGAGGTTGAGATGTATCAAGCAGTTGGGGATGTGTTACTTTGTCTACCCAGGAGCATCTCATAACAGATTTGAACATTCCATAGGGTAGGCACTTTCTATGCCATGAGTTTTTGTCATATTGAACAAACGTCTAGTTTCATTTTTTTTTTTTATATATATCATCAAATCAACAAAGTTGTTTCTGTGTGCACTCCGTTGATACCATGACATGGACATTACCTCCTTTACAGAAGGATGACAAACTAGAGTACTTAAAGTACAACAAAGGCCGGAATCGATCAGACAGTACACAGGGTAATGGCAATCTTTAAAGTAGAACGCAAACTTTGAAAGTCTTTTTGTTGTTTTTCTATAAGTTCAATGACCGTCCATACATATGTTTTGTGGAATAAGCTGTGTTATGAATATTCGAATTATTGATATTTCGAGTTGAATCTACGCATAACTAAATTATAAAAACAATTGCAAATGGCCAGGTTATGAAATCAGGTTGTGACATTCGGTATATTATCAAAAAGCTTTTCAATTACAAATGGGCAGGTTCTGACATCTTAGAATGGAAACTTTTTGTTCATTTTCTGTGAAATTGAAAATTGCAGCATCTTTGAAAGGAAACATATTTACATGAAATTTGGTGATGGTGCTCACCACATGTTAGTCTCTATAATTTAAACGGCAGCTTATCTTATTATGACTCTAATTTTCCTTTACATACAATATAAGATTATGTACTTCCGTAAACACAGTGTTCAATCTAGAGGAGGTCTAACGCACAGTAACGAGTATTTTCAAGTAACTAGACTGTTATACCTATCTGATTTAGGAACGTTTTAGAACTCATTCCATCACTCACATGCACATATAGAGAGGAAAAACTGTACTGGAGGTGTTATATTTTTTTCTTTCAAATTTTCCATGCAGTGATGACTGAGACTCTACTTCTCTACGGTATTTAGTTTCTTGCCACAGTTTGTCATTAATGCCAATTTATAGAAACTGTGAGAAAATACTAAACATCAACCATGTACAGTGTCTGAGGATAAATTTGAACTTTACTGTGGAATTAAGTTCATTAAATGAAGTGTTCAACACATATGCTATGTCGATGTCTCCAGTGATTTATTGTTGCTTTCATTGGTGTCAAAGGATTAGACTAGGCAATAGTTATTTGTGAGGTGTGGTACTCTATGTTAAACATTATCAGTGAATTAAAAGATTTGTGTTGTGGCAGGACCTTGTCATATTGTGCTGACGTATTGCTATATTGACAAACGATAGTAATTGATATCTCTATTTAATAGAAATACAAATTACAAAATCTTAACATTACAGACACACACTACATAAAGCATTTAATGGACTGTACACTGTGTACAGAAACTTGGTTTGCTGAAGTGTTTCATTTATTTCATGAACATTTATTCGTGTCAGATTTTTTTTGAACATAATGATACAGTAGAAGGGATAAACATTACACAAAAATACGAGATTGAAAGTGACCTATAGCAGAAGCCTAAAATAAGTTCTACAGAACTTGTGGTATGAACCCTCAATAAGATAAACTCAAAATGCATAGAAAAGGAGACAATAACGATTGCTTGTGAATGAAGTACTTTTCAAAATCTAATTCAGAGAGAATTCTCAGGTTTTCAAACATGCACGAGCAGTTTCGGATGGTACTTTAGTATCAGACATTGGTCGCTTTTCTGGAGGATATAAAGAAGATATATCCGAGCAGTCTATGAAACACACCACAGACGAGCACATCACATTTAGGCCATCTTTGGCCTCAGTTGCTTCCTCGGAAATGATACATTTAAGGGTTGTGTGACATGCTTTTAGAAAAAATGTTGCAAAGTAAAATGTTGAGTGAAAATCCATTGGAATTTTGTTTATGTCTATTACCGTTATTGAAATATGACGTTTCAAAAATTTGAAAAATGCAACACAGATGACGTGGAGTGTTGCACAGTGCCAGTATATCTTTTGTTAACCCTATATATTTTGCCTCTCAATTACTTAATTACTGGGTGTCACATTGCTAAGTGATATCACTATTTTTAAGGAAAGATTACATGCTTCCAAAATAAAACCCTCTGGGCATATGAATTTTTCAAATGTCCTTGAAATAAAGGTTATTTAAACAAAGAGTTAACATGAGACATATCGTGGGAGTCCATCTCTTGACGTCACAAATTTGCATACATAGCCAATGTTTATTTATGACACAGCTGTGAAACACTAATTTACATTTAACATTAATTTTCTTCAACGGATTTGGATCAAATTTGTGGCTATTTTCAACATTTTCAATGCTTAATGTACCCAATACTCAAAAGTGTCATTTTCGTGTCACACGACCTTTGAGACAGACAGAATGATCACCCACTTCTTGCGTTAGCTACTTACTTCCTACTTAGTGATAACACTCAGTGATAACACTTGACAGAATTACTGACCTTCTGTCCCTTCTGTCTTCAGATATGACGAGTGATGTTGAAACCTTGAAGCAGACATTAAATACTACCTCTGATAGAAGACTTTTGAACATTGACATTAAAAAAAAAATACAGTATGTTTTTAATAAACTAATGTATTCGTCGTATCCGGTGTGGGTATCTGAGTTTTTCTGCCTACTCAATTTGGTGCCATATGAAAGGAAATATCTTATAAGACTTCTCTTAAAACAGATGAATGAGAAAAACGACCTCACAATTTTAAAATTTCACCCTTGACAGTAACTTGTTTGAAAAGCAATAAGATTGGCATAAAAACAGTCAATAACCGAAATCATATTGGAAAATCAACGTTTTTCACTATAAGAGCCTATATAATAAATATGCAACAGCACGGGTCCCACTGGTGTATCGAAAACATACTAATGACATCGTCGCTACTTGGTACCGGGAATGGTACTATTTGATGAGACGAATCAGTATTTTTACAAGTGGTACAAACAAACTTTGCCCCTTCAAATAGGCCCCGTTACATGCTTTAGATGGTATTCGGAGAGGTTAAGTTTCCGGGACCACCTTGTTTGGGATTTTGTTCATTTGAATATCTTTGTAACAGGTGCTCTAAAATGATCCCCTCAAAATATGAATCAGGATATTGAAGTATTCGAACTCACTTTACTTCACTTTGGATGATATTTTAGAATTGAACGTTTCTGTGAGTTCCATGGCACTTGAAGTACTACTGCTTGTATACAGATGAGACATAATGTTACCGTGCATTAAGGAGATTGTTTTTTAAGTTAGCCCCAAAACTACAAAAGTTTTAATTGAAAAAATTCCAACATTTCAGTGGCAATAACTTCTTTTATGCACACATCCAATGTTTGAAATTTCCCATGTGCATAGCTACTCCACCTGACTACTGATTTAGCTAAGATGGGATCATGTGATTTTATGAAACGGAAGAAATGTGCACTCTAACATGTCCCGTAATTCCAAAATGGACCAAAATGTAAAGACACCGTATTTTTAAATGATATGCTTCTGATAACATGTATGTGGACGTTTAAAATTTCCTTTTGCGATATCAAGACTTTTTCCTGCTGATTAGGTACAGATGTGGACATAAAGTTTCATTTGAGGAATGATGTTGTTACTTCAGTGTAACGGCATATCCCAAAATCCATCAAATTATGAAAGCGATGTGAAAAATTGTACCATCCAAGCTCCTTTTATTTCATGTAAGATAATATTTGGGTTTTTGTATGTCTATGGTCTACTGATTGTGTAAAGATGAGGATATACGATCACCTACGCATCAATACATGGGTACTCAAATATGGCCTCAAAGCAAGAAAATTTTGACGAAAATGAAGAATATCCAATAGGCCTATTTCAATGTCAATAACTTCTTATGAGAATCCTGTTTGGCCTTTTGGTTGTGTATAGTCACGTTGCTTGACTACTAACTTACAGAAGATGGGGTCCTGTAATTCAGTGGCAGTAACGTGCACTCGAGCATGGACCCAGACGCCTAAATTCAGTTTGTAAAAAGTTAAAACATTGCACTTTTTACGAATGATTTAATTGTATTAAATGCCTAGGTGGACTTTTAAATTATCAGTCTATGTTGTCGAGTCACTTTACTACTGGTTTGGTAAAAATGAGAGTATGAAGTTTTACTTAAGGAAATATTTTGGTAGTAGCATATGGCTCCAGGCCCCCAAAACAGAAAAAAAATTTGGCTCCAAAGGGGAATATTACAGCATTTCTGCTTCCTGTTTTTCTCGTAAATTTAGGTTTGGGATTTAAAATTTCTGTGAGTATTACCAACTGTAATGTTTACCCATTTTGCAAAGAGAGGGACATGCAAGTAAATGAGCTTACAGAGATGAGAATTACACAATGGGCCCGGAATCTAAAATCACTGTCGGAAGAGATGAAATTACAATATTTTCTTTACTATTATTTCCTGGTGATTGACACTTGTTTTCCACGTATTTTCCACGTATTTTCTACTTTTTAGTACTACGATACGTCGTGATGTTGAACATGGCACCATAAGTGGGTACTCAAATTTTATCTCTGAGACCAAAATTTGCATCTTTCATTTGAAAGTCCACTTTTTCGTTTGTGAAAAATTGACAGGGTTGTGTTCATGGTGAACTTGTCATATGTTGTTCGAAATATGTTTCAGTATACTCTCTAAATCCACTATGGTCACAATTGACCATAGATTGGTCAACCATGCACCGACCCAAAATATGGTCAAATTAATACACGTAAAATACTTTGACCAAACCCAAGTGGTTGAAAACAGAAGGTCATTATTGAGATAAATGAACTTTTTAAGTGGAAATTTCAGCAAAGTGCTCCTTAAGTAAGACCGGTTGATAAGTACTGACAAACCTGCATGGTTGCTTAATTAATATTTCCATATTTCAAAGTCTGATTCTTTATTTACTTGAATCAACAGAACAGCTGGTCCGATGAAGACACAAATCACAACTGTGCTTTAAAGGAGCATGCAGAGTAATGTACTGCAACAACGGCAGATGTATAAAAACTTAAGGCTTAAACAAGTGGTTTAAAATAGAATGTTGGAATATAAGCACACAGAAGGTTAACAATTTCATAAGCATGGACTGTTGAAAAAGAGATGGAAAAACAAATTGAAAATAAATTACAGATGATTCCATGGAGCTACTTCGTATAGCTCCATGATGGTATAAATTAAATCAACGAAAAATATAGAAGAGAACCCCCAAAGCTGAGGGTGGTGCACTTCAAGTGAAATCATTTCGCTTTCAGAGGCAGAAATAAGTTTTCATAGTTACAACAATTTTATGGGACAATATGCGCTGTCATCAAGTGCATACCGCACTCATCACAAATTAGGTTTTTTCATGTCACAATATTCCGTTTTAATGTCTGGCAAGTAGCAAGTGTGTAGTAAAGTGAAACTTACCGATTGTTTCAATTGTGTTACAAATCTTGTTGTTATAGTTCCTGGCATATGTTTATATCTATAAGTGCATTTAGTATGTGAGAAGTTGACCATGTTAAAAAAATGGAATGTCTTATTTCACAGGTTATTATATCTCAAAGTTGATATACGAAATAAAGACAGGAATGAATCACTCATTGGAAAATATTTTAAATGATATCACCGGCATGCTAATAATTTTTTTCTGACATACCAGATTCCGTGATGCATTTTTCTTTTTACCAACCAAAATTACTCATTACAACCAATAGTAGCGTGTACATCAAGCTAATGATTAACAGTTTAAGGGAAACTTCTAGGTGTGACTGTTACATTGGCAATTAGCTGAATAATGTATACATATATATAGATACAAAATTGGACTTTACAAAATGAACTGATACCAATACCTAGAACATCTAATCCATTACTACTGCAATGTTTTTATTGCTTGTATCTTTTGACAAAGTCATAATGTAATCTTCATAACTAACTTTAAAATAAGTTTTAATTTTCTACAGTATAGATTTTAGGAAAAGATTCAAATACTTTCGGAAATTCTTAAGTAGTTGTTGCACAGGGGTTTTGATGATTTTAGCCACATTAAGATTATGTATTGAAGAAATGTATATTTTGAAAACACCAGCTGCTAAATTCTCTTTGAGACTAATTCGCTGCACGTCCCTCTGGATTCTGGAATGCCTAAGGTCTAATTGCATTTTTGAATGGTGGGAACCTCTCTGGATGATTTCATAGTGCGATTTGGTTAAAACGCTTTTCTTTAAATTCTTTCCTTGAACATTTATTTGATTCATTCTCATAGAGCAAAATGTAATACAAATGATTTAAACATGAGAGCAAAAACGGGGAAAAAAGGAAAATGTGACAGACCAAAAATGAAAGAGAGGAACTTAAAAGAAGCTGTGAAGGCCTTGAAGTATGAGCCCGCCTTAAAACAAAAGACTAAGAACAGAAAACACAATTTAGGAGAGACAAAGAAAAAGACTAATTATAAATGATGATTGTTTGTGAATGAAGTACTTTTTAATAACCGCTTAAATGAAAGAAATGAATTACAACTCTGAATGTAAGGTGGTTGGGAGTTCCAAGTATCATGGTGAGCGAAACGAATGGTTTGTAAGGATGACGTTAACCTAAAAAGAAGAATAGAAAGTGAGTTGCTGATGTAAGATGTGAATGAGTTTCGAGTATGAATGTAAAAACAAGATGTGTTTGTAAGAATATTTCTAACCTACTAATATTTCAACATGAGAACGAAAAATATCGAAAACAGACTGATTGTTTACTTTCGCAAGATATGAGAGGTTTCGAAAGAACCGCAATTAAGAATCAGCTGAAGAGTTCTTTTTTGGAGGATACAAACAGGATAAATTCTTGCTTTACACGAACCACCCCACAGAAGATTACAATAAGATAAATAGGGATTTATTGAGGTATTATACAATGAAACAAGTGTATATCGAGGTAATTCATGACGTAGACAGGCAATGACAACAACATTTTTAGAAATTTTCTTAGAAATAAAATTGATATGATCTTTTCAGGTGAGATGCTTGTCAGTATGAATACCGAGAAATTTATGGTGTTATTTAAGGGAATCTCCCTCTCAAAGAAATTAACAATATGTATGGAAGGGGGAGGGGAAAATTTATTAAAGGTACTAAAGAGAATTGATGCAGGTTTTTATATTGAATAACAACTAATTTACAAGTCAATTTACACGTCAATTTAAACTTCACTCAACAGAATGTAGGAAAATATAATCGATCCAGGACATACCGACCGACTTGTAGTACTCGAGTCCATACTCGTGCTTGCAATAACAGTAAAACATACAAACCACACATTCACATGTTCGCTGATGCATGAATATACAATGTGTGAACTTTTGAGTGATTCTGCTGTGACTTTTGAGTGACTTCAGCGTATCATTCATACTAAGAGGATATTAAAAACAGTGAATTTTTTTCTTTTTTCTTTCATTGTGACAGCTTTTTTCTTAAAAGCACCTTTTAAGAGAACATTGAGAGTTTCCTTAGAATTTAGTTTGTCTTGTATGCATGCCTTTCAAATGTCTTCAGCAGACGGGTAATGACATTTTAAAGTTTTCTTTTTCTCAAACAGAGTGTGCCATCTGGCTGGGGAACTTGCGAGAAACTTACAATTTAAACAGAAATTAGGAATCACCAATACAGACATCCTATGCGTCGAAATTGCTGGATTGTGTCACGACCTCGGTATGTTGTCTATTCATAAAGGAAACGGAAAAGGTTTTATAAAGCTCACTGCCGAAAACAATTTAAACACATTAATTTACAAGCAGCAAGCACAAAACTTCAACTCATTTGACAGTGAGTTATCCAATCATGTATTTAATCTTTATAAACAGGACATGGTCCATTCTCTCACGTGTTTGATGACCTTTTCCTGAAGAAAGTGCTAGGAGACAAAGCAGTCAAGGTAATACTTTCATTCGATGCTACCTACTCACAATTCCCATCAATTCTGCTCTCTCAAAAAACGTTTGATGCATTTTCTTGAAACTTGGAGACATTGATCCTTGGGTTATGAGTCATACGAAGGTACAAAATTTGGGTGTCAAATTCACATGTTGGCCATGGGGTGAGGGATAAAGGTCCTAATCTGTGCGAGTACGACAAACTCTTCTCCTACATATTTTACCTATAACACTAAGTTGAGGTTGTGTTGCACTACTACGGTGCCTTCAGGTAGTTCAGGATTATTGTGGCCAAATGAGCCGTCTGGACCATTTTACGAAATCATGCCAAATGCTTTTTCTCCAACAGACTCTATGGTAGTAAGTTTAGCTTGTGCCACTTTACCACCATGGTAGTGGTCACGGTGCCTTCTGGGTGTTCAAGATTTGGATTCCACGGTCCTAATGGCCATATGAGCGATTTTACGAAATCATTAAAAAATGATTGATGACTTATAGATTGCATGGTACTAAAAATGAAGTTGGGTCACATTACTACCACGGTAGTGGTACCGTTAGGTTGTTCATTATTATTGAAACCAAGGCCCCAAATGGACAATATGGGCCATCTTATGAAATTAATGCAAAATGCTTCTTCAACAGATTGTACAGTAGTAAGCTTAGGTAGTGTCACATTACTAACATAGTAGTGGTACTATATTTATAGACATATACTATTAGTACTTTGTAAGTGGTACCATATGGGTGTAAAAGTATCATTTTGTGGGTTCATGGTCAGAAGGAGTCTTGTGAGACATTTTATGAAATCACGCAACATACTTCTGTTTAACAGATTTTATGTTACAAAGTGGAAGGTTGTCACATTATTATGATGGTAATAGTACCTGTGAGATGTTCAGTATTTGTGGGTCCATGGTCGGAAATAGACAACATGGGTCACTGCACGAAATCAAGCAATGCTTCTTCTTATATTATAATCTCTAAGGTCTGTCAGATTAACAGTCAGGGTTCTTGGGTCTAAGGTCCTCAATGGGTCATTGATGATATTATCCAAAATGGTTCTTTTCTTACAGGTTTTTAATTATACCATTGAGGATATGTCTCTTACGTGCACTAGTGGTGGTACTGCTAATATGTACATTATTTTGAACAGAAGGAAATCATGCAGAAAGCTCCTTTGTTACAGTTTTTGTCTAGCCTTGAGTGTATTACTGGAAGTCTCATGACGTTATAGTCGTGCTAAAACCATGCTAAAGCGTTCAACAGACCCTCTTTCATGCCCGATTACACATGTATTGGGATGGACATGACACCTAATACCCCTTGCCAGGCAGCTAAAGAAAGTCTAGACATTGGATTGACACACCTGAATTACTTTAGGAAAGATGTTTAATTGACCATGTGGATTATCACAGCATGGGGTGACCTCAGGCCATGACAATTTGCAAGAAGTTGAACCTCAGTAGAACAAAAGAAGACTGAGGTTGAAGTCAATCCCATTTTAACGTACGAATAACGGCATGTTAACACATTTGTGAGGAAAATTGAGACAGACTTTACTGTACCTACTAGTCACAGTTCAGGCAATAACGTAACTGATCCTACCTTTGTTTAGGTGTTGCCAATTATTGATAATTGATAATGAAATGAATCACTCACAGTCATTTATGGCGTGGCTATACCAGTCACCTAGAAGTAGAAGTATTTTTTTTAAACAAAGACAATCAAATCACTCAGTGGTGCAACCAAATTCGCTTTCTGTAGATTGTAGAAAACCTGAAACACTCCAATGAAATTTGGCACAAATTACCATCATAAACTGCACAATAGCACAGCAACCTAGATTATTAATAAAATTAATGAGTCTATTCACATTTATGTGGCATAACAATATAAACCCCAATTCATATACCATATGAGTGCCACTTTTTGTCACTCTCCATCATTGTACTATGGAGCAAAACCCAAACTTCAAATCTTGAGATATATTTGTGCCGTATTAACGGTTTGACATGTGCTAAATTCATTTTGACCTTTCGACAGATCATACAAAGAGAATTTTTGGCTTTATAGGCCCCCGGATGGTCGGAAATGATGATAAGCCTTGGAATAGATCTCGCATCTACAATTTTTCAATTAATGAGTAACATAACCAATTAATGAAAAATAGCAATACATCAGTTGGGTTGAGATGATATAAGTAAGAATCGCAATAAATTGTGCACCCGCTTCAATTTGTTTTTAGATCGCTTTGAGCATTAAAGGGGGAGGGGGACAGAACATACTTTTAGTCCCCAACTTTCTTTCATTGGGATTAAACCTAAAGATTCCCTTATATCCAGAGAATTTCGCAACTGGTTAGTTGACGCCATTTTGCCTCAAGTTACTGGAGCATTGTAAGTATGTGCAAGTAGGTTAGTCAAAAGGCAATGCATGATATGAACTTATTTAGTGAAAACAAACGTGTAAAACGGCGATTTTATTGGTTATCATGACTTAAAAAGAACCATACGTATTTCAAAAGGCCATAGAGAGGTGGGAAAAGGGAAACTGGGCGTGAGAAAGGGATCGCACAGGGGCTATGGTATCAGACATTACATACGATGTAAACTGGGGCTGGAAAACATTAACGTGTATACAGTTTTCAATATCTAATTAGAGACTACATTTGCATACTGTGGTGTTGGCATGGCTGAGAGGACAGTGGTTGGGGAAGGAGTTCTGAGTTCGAAAGGATCAATGGATGTTGCAAAAAGCGGGATGATGTTCCAGGGATGCTCAGGATTATGCCATGGACACACTGTTATTCCCCCTACTTTTTGCATCCCCTTAGACTTGGGGGTGAAAGAAATTTTAACATATCACATGCATGTGGGCCTGTCCCTTTTTTCTACGCTCCACCCTGGACTTTGACCTACCTATAACACCTGAATAACAAAGGATCAGCATACAATATAGACAGTTAACTAGTGCATATCACCAAGCTTCTGCTCATATCGCACCTCATGCACCTTTCAAATAATTAATCCAACTAACACAACAACAGACACTCATAATCCTCTTTTATGTTCTTATAGGAAAACATTCATAGGTATGCAACTCCTGATGGAATTGCCGTTAATTATCAAGATAATCTATTTCCATTGCATATGTTTTATATAGAAAACTTTCAATCAGAGACACGTCATGCAATGTCAAACAACAAACCATCTCTTGTTCAGTCATACTTTTCAATTTAAAATTAAAATACTGAAATGCTTGATGCAGGATGCCATGCTGAAGATACACATTTTCCATACAAGGTTCTGTCTGAATTAAGGCAATATAAACCTGATAAACATGATGCACCACTGTGACAGGAAATATCAGTTAAAGGACTTTTCTTAAAATGCTGATTTGGAAAAGGTAAACTCCCTTCTACTGGAATACTATCAGGCTGGTCTCATGAAAATAATATAGAGAACGCAAGCGTCCTGATTCAGTTTCTTCCTCTTTATAATTCTCTCCAGGTTTTCTTTAAGTGGCATTCAGTTTCTCTATTTTCACATGTTCATATTCCGGCACATGTCCCACCTATATGAATATTGGTGGGAAAAAAAATTCTTAGGCTTTGTCATACAGCTAATATTTGTGAAGATTCCAGTGCTCATCTGTACCTTTCCTTTGTTATGACTGAAGATCGAAGACTTGTAATTTAGTATTTATCATCAAACAAATTTATTCTCCTCTTATCCTCACTTCATGATTCCCTGTCAACATAGCCAATTTGATGGTAGTGATGAGATGCTATTCATAGCTGATGTGTAAGCAACGCATACACTTGGCAAGACCAAATTTACTGACACACCTAGACTACTGTTATAGGTTCTGTGTATAACGCCCAGCAGGTAACGTACACCTCACCTCGTAACGTTATAGCTTAGCTTCGGTTTTCAAGACTTTCGAACAACTTAACTTTCCCATGTATTACTTCACGTTCTATTTCTGGAAATTTTGAATATTTTGTAACAATTTTGTAGGTTGTTGTCATCCTTCCCTTTTGAAATCTGTGAAACGAATTTGGGTCCGATATCAAGGTGGAATTCTCAACAGCATAGTCGATTGTTACTATCCTAACTTTACGGTACTAGTTACGCAACGAACTATAACTATTTGGTTGTTGGAGGCCAAAATGGCCCCATGTGCCACGTGACGGGGAAATTTATGAACAGGGTATGTCACAACTCTCTTTATGTACAAACATCAGGTCCTTAAAATTGTGGGAGGACTGAGTCAAGGTACCACCATCCATTATCGTGGTGAGTACCAGAACATTGGACACAAATGCTCATCGGATTGCCTTAAATTGCCCCTCCCAGTCTCCGTGGTTGCACTTTTCACTCTCGTGTCGCTCCCAGATACCGTTAACGGGGGTCGTTTTCCCCGCCAGTCATGCATGATACATCCCTGAGTTTGGTGCACTGACAAAATGGTACAGTTACTATTCTTAGAATAGTAACTAATAATACAATTTGCTTAAAAGTTATCCAGCGAATTTTCGAAACAGTTGATGGTTTGTGGAATTTTAATATTTTCGTCAGTCAAGTGAACGTGGAATTTCCTTTTTTTTTCCAGGTATGGTATTACGACAATTGACTGGAAGAATATTTCATCTTCTGACCTTGTCACTGATCATTTCAACATGGGAGGGAGGGGGAGGCTGAGGGACTCGAGGGGTTACAATACTGTACGTCGTGTTCCTCTTCTGTCAAAATACTGGTAGAACAGATGACTAAGTTTGTTTTCTTATTTGCAACAAAAGTTCTGTCATCATTTCAAAGACGTCAAAAGAGGAAACAAACATGGAAACAAGAATGAACAAACTGACATCGCCTTATTGGACCTGGTGTTGGTTTTATTTCGTAGTAATTTTGAATTGAAACAAACACTGACTTGTCCAGGGTGACTTCTGCACAATTCTTGGCTGTGAACATTAACTTAAAATTGGCTTTTATTCCCATCACTAGAACCGCACTACACATGGAGACGTAATTCCAGAACATGAATATCAAAGAGAAACCTACTTACCACCTTTCTCTTTGTTCATAAGCGGAGGACTACTATCAGGTTTAGAAAAGACTGGAGGTGTAGTGTACAGGGAATGTAAACAAATCATTATATGTAAGACCCAAAGACTGTCACCCAGGCAGTAAGATATGTGGTAGACACATTCTCTGTGAGAAGATTACATTGTTCGTGTTTGAGGGCGGGCAATAAACCGCCGCTGTCAAATACATTTTTTATTTATTTATTTTTCTACAAATTATTTCAATATAATTTAATTAGCAATGTATAGCATTGCAAGAGAGTAGAACTATATCATAACGTGATAGCACAATAGGAGAATTTATAACTTAAAAGAACATGAATTAAGAAATACAGGTACAATAACAATGGCTTTTAGAGGAACCAGAAATAAGTTAGAGTTTCGAGCTTAATCTCTTTCTTAAGAAGCAAAATATAAAGAACACAAAAGGAAAAGGGAAAGAGTAAGGAATGACAAACTCACAACAGCATCGAAAACAGTTAATGTTACATTAAAATTGAATTGTGGTTAAAGAGATATTTTCCAGCTTCGTTTTAAATGGTCGCATACTTTATTTGACTGTAACATCTGGAGGAAGAGAATTCCAAAATTCCACACCAGTACTTCTTATGTGAGAATGAGGCAGTTTTGTTCTAACGTATGCTTGATTTAAGAAAAGAATGTTTAGATCTTTTATTATAGTTATGAAAGCTAGAGTTATTAGTCCCACAAATTGTCAAAGGGTGAACGAAGAATTCTATCAAGAACTTTGAAAATAATGTCTGGTAAAAAGCTGGTATTTATGAAGATTGTAGATTGTCATGACATCTAAGTTCCTGAAATGAGGAACACTGCATGCTCTGTACAGTGTGTTGTATCTATCTCTAACAGCTTGTTTTTCTATCTTGTGAAAATTGCTTAGCGACGTTACATTGGTAGAAAACTTTAATTTATATGGGAAAGAATGAAGCCATTATACAACAATTAATGTACGTAGGCAAAATGTTTAAGTCATTGTTGATAATGCTATTTAACTTAAATACACTGCTCTTAACTATATATAGAAATATCTTCTCTCCAGGTTAACTTTCCATCGATTGTAAGTAGTAAGTAAGTAGTTTATCTAAGGTGGCATTTTGAAGAAAAACTGAGATATCATCTGCAAAGAAAATGAATTTTAATTTCTCAGAGGACTGATAAATATCATTTATTTATAAAATGAAAGTGACATTCCCAGCAGTGGGCCCTGACGACCTACTTTACTACACTCTTTAGTACTATCTTTACGAATAATTTTGTTAATTGCTTTCCACAATTGATTTGTCCGCTTAGATCATTCGATTTATTTACTGCAATGCGTCGTCTTCCAATTTTTAGTTAATTTGGTTATAAATTTTTGTAGTTAACATAATTTTCGTGCGACAGTAGGAGTTAGAAAAGTTCCTACAATGCATTGCTTGAATTGTTCGGGCGGCACGGATCGATGTTGGATACATGGGGTAAAAGTAAAAAATATGAGGAACCCAACAGTTGTCATTAAGTGTGAAACTATTGGTTACCTTTTAAACCGTAGGGAGTAGAGACAATTTTTAGAAAACGACTAATTGGGAAATTTAAGGGGGGGTGGTGGACCTCGACAAAACTAACACTAACACATCCACGATGTTTACATGACTGATTTATTCTGAACTTTCAATCAAACAAATATGCAAATACCGGATGGTAAGAAGAGGGTTCATTTTACAAGTTGCACCCACCGTCAGATAAACCACACAATAAGTTTGAAGTATCGTTTGGAAGGAAATAGGCCCTGTGAATAAGGTTATAGTATTATAGTAATTTTTATGATATGGTGATTAAAGTTATAAGTTCATTTTTCCATTTCTTAACATGTTTATGCCTAATTATCCTGATCAGTTTTCTTGTTGTATTGTACTGAAAACCTTGTTTGTGGGTTTTTCTTCATCACTTCCTCAACCAGCATGAGAAATTATCAGTGAAAATGTTCGACCACATGCTAAAGAAAAACGGACTTAAAGGAAAATTCAGACATTTCCGACTTGAAAGAAAACAGATCACTTTCATAAAGGAGCTAATTGAGGGAGTTGAAGTTGGCAAGGTATCATAACATAAGTGTATTAATATGGACGTAATTGACATCTTTACCTTATGTTGCTTTCTAAAGTTATGTTTAATGTCTTCTTTTTTGTGATATTTGTCCGCATTTTGATTAATAAAGGTAGTTTGATATCTAAAGTTTAACACGCTGATATCTAAAGCTTTGTCGTTGATATCTAAAGCTTTCTTATTCGTAAACGTTCTTATAAGTGTCTTTCAAGTATGGAACGCCACAAGGGCAATGAATTTTGTTGTCTCATCGTAGTTTGTCTCAACTTATTTCGTTGTCTCATTTGATTTTGTCTCCTTTTTGGTTTGTCTCATTCAATTGTGTCGTCTCACTTAATTTTGTCTCCTTGTAGATTGTCTGATGTACGTTTGCTTCATTTAAGGTTGTCTCATTAAAGTTTGCCTCATAAAAGGTCGTCTCGTTTTAGTTTGCTTCATTAAAGTTCGTCTCCCAACAGTTCGTCTCACTGCACTTTGCCTCACTGCAGTCCGTCTCACTGCAGTCCGTCTCACTGCAGTTCGTCTCACAGCAGTTCGTCTCACTGCAGTCCGCCTCAACCGAGTTTGCTTCGTGTCAATTTGCCTGACCGAAGTTCGTCTCATGCCAGTTTGTCTCAAATCCGATGCACTATTCGTCAATTAAAATTTAAGTCTAAGATAATTGATGACAAAATTGGCCCAAATCTTGACATTTTTCGTTTGAAGTATAGTTAGTACATGTACGTGTATACACTGGACTCGACTAGACTTGGTTTTTTGACAGTATGTACGTAAGCCGGCCTTGTACTTTAACGTAAGATCTGGTGCAAAATGACGGAAGAAAGTCAACTACTACTTGGCTACTGCACTTTGCCTCACTGCAGTCGGTCTCACTGCAGTCCATCTCACTGCAGTCAGTCTCCCAACAGTTCGGCTCATTAAAAGTTCATTCAGAATGTGAAATCCTGAATAAAAATCCATTGAAATTGTGTTTAGCTATCGCTGAATTTGCGATATGACTTTTCAAAGTTTGAAGATAATACAAAATAGATGGCATGGAATGTTGCACAGTGTCAGAATTTCTTTTCTTGTGGCTACATTTCGACTCTTAATTACTTACATACTGACTTTCACATTGGTTATTGTAATGGATATTCTCTGCTGTCATTAAAATGAAAGTAAAATAAAAAAGATCGCATCAGACATAGCAACTTTCAAGCTGCTAAATAGTGCATGATTCATTAATTTTATTGTTATATTTCTACATTTATGACAAAAGTAAGCTTTGAAAATGGATTCCCGCTTAATTAGAATTTTCAGAGGAGATGTGGGATAACTTTCATCAAAATTCTGTAATGAATTCTAAATGTTACTGTGACTTATGGGACATTTGTATGAATTTCAGAAGGAATTTGCTCATGACATTCAAAAACCGCAAAACATTCTTGAGTTCTCTTGATTTTAATATGCACAGAAATATTCACTTAATTTTACAGTACCATTAGCGAAGGAAAGTTATTGCTGTAGGGTACTGCATTTCTTTACATGGGACAAAAAGCATGCACATGACTTATGTGACATTTTGTGACCACGAAGAATAACTATTTTCAATTCCTCCACACTATCTTATTTTTTTTTTCCAATTTGACTTCCCTCTGCACTTGTTATAATAGCATTTGAGCACAGAATTAGTATACATTATAGTGTCCTTCATTGACATAAACACTTATGTGATGATTATCAATTGATTTGTGTGACGCATAGCACAAGTTAGTGTGACTTATTGGACGTACTGTGGCATCTCACATTTATGAAAGATATAGCGCACTGTCTGAGAGTCATAATATGAAGATATTTTTTACAAATAGCCATTAAAATATTATGACATATATGAATAATCTGTTGGAGAATTATGTTGAATTGTTGTACTGTACTTGACTTCTGCCCATAGTGTGATTCTGTCCCCAGTAGTCATGGGGCAAGATTTATTTTCCACTCCAACCAACCTTCACTATGATAACATCTTTCCAGTTCATGGACAATGATGGGCAATCATAGGCAATAAACATCATCGCTGGCCTCCAAGCCCTCCCCACAGGGGTTAAATGGTGTGAAACCTAATCTTCTGTGCTCTCAGCTATTAAACTGTACCACAATTGCTTGCCTAGTCTACACTCACCTAAGCCGTTCCATGTATTCTTTTCTTTGCTTAAACTTAAATTCCTTGTTCTGCTTCTCTTATCAGCTTGTTGTCTTATTTCTGCACAGAAAGTCACGGTAGGAAAGTTTAAAAAAGTTTACCAAGACTAATTGATAAGCATGCAGAACACAAAATAGAATGTAGCCTATAAACAATCTCTGTGTAAGTGGTGAAAGAGTCCACAACCCCGGGAATTCCCATACATAAGTAACAAAATTATAGCTGAGGTGATGAAAGTGTCACTCAGACAGTGAAGAACCCCCCCCCCCCCAAAAAAAAAAAATGTTCTTGATCAAGGCAAAATAGGATATGAGGCTACACACCTCCATGACTTTTTCTTGGATATACTGTATGACATTATGTGATTTTGGTCTCTGTAATGATGGGGCAGAATTGTTTTGTGGAGAAACCTAGTATAGCCGAGACTGACAAGCCAAGGTAGTAGTTGACTTTCTTCCGTCATTTTGCACCAGATCTTACGTTAAAGTACAAGGCCGGCTTACGTACATACTGTCAAAACCAAGTCTAGTCGAGTCCAGTGTATACACGTACATGTACTAACTATACTTCAAAAGAAAAATGTCAAGATTTGCGCCAATTTTGTCATCAATTATCTTAGACTTAAATTTTAATTGACGAATAGTGCATCGGATTTGAGACAAACTGGCATGAGACGAACTTCGGTCAGGCAAATTGACACGAAGCAAACTCGGTTGAGGCGGACTGCAGTGAGACGAACTGCTGTGAGACGAACTGCAGTGAGACGGACTGCAGTGAGACGGACTGCAGTGAGGCAAAGTGCAGTGAGACGAACTGTTGGGAGACGAACTTTAATGAAGCAAACTAAAACGAGACGACCTTTTATGAGGCAAACTTTAATGAGACAACCTTAATTGAAGCAAACGTACATCAGACAATCTACAAGGAGACAAAATTAAGTGAGACGACACAATTGAATGAGACAAACCAAAAAGGAGACAAAATCAAATGAGACAACGAAATAAGTTGAGACAAACTACGATGAGACAACAAAATTCATTGCCCTTGTGGCGTTCCATATTCAAGTCCCATGAGTGACATAAGTATGGTATGGTACTAAATTTGATATTTATATCGCCATAGCAACCCAACATCAAGAAGTTCAGAGTTCAGAAATTAAGTTTGATTTCATGCGTAAATGTTAAAGTATGCTTATACATCACCAATTGATACATTATGAATGTTATTGTATGGCATGTATTTGTCCTTATGGTGTTCTATCGTCATAAATATTATTGCATTCATTAACCTGCTATAACCTGTCATACCAAATCATCAGTCAACAATGATGAAATTTTTCCTATTGCATCTTCCTGCACAAAGACACATAATTTTGTTAACTGTTAGTACTTGGCAGGCTATTCGTTGGCACACTTTAGTCCTGTTGCTTGTGATGTTCTTATCTTTAAAATTAGGTGGTGTATTTTTTCTCCTGTTTTTGATTCCTTGCCGAAGGAAGAAGGAATCTATGCGATGGTGATGTTGCATGTGTGTATGAGTGTATGCATGTGACGCATAAAAGTTCTCGAGAAGGATAGCCGTGACTGACCTCATACTTGGTGTGTGGGTTGGTTGTACTAGATAGGTATCCCCATTGTTTTTCGTGGAGGTCAAAGGTAATTTGAGGTCAGGAGAAGTCAAACTGTGAAACCTTGTATACAGGATATAAAAAGACTGGTAGTCTTCACTGACGCCATACTTACTGTTGGGGTTGGTTATACTGAGTAGATAATCTCCATTGGTTTTGGTGGAGGTCAAAGGTGATTTGAGATCACTACAGTTCAAACTGTGAAACATTGTAAACACGGTATCTCAAGGAGGGTAAAATTCACTGACATCATACTTGATGTGTGGGTTGGTCCATATTTGATGTGTGATTGGATGATCCCTATCGTTTTTTGGTGGAGGTCAAAGACCATTTGAGGTCATCAGAGGTCAAACTGTGAAAACTTGTAAACATGATATCTCGGAGGGTAGGGTTGTGTGACCTCATACTTAGTGTGTCGGTTGGTGATACTAAGTAGGTAATCCCAATTGTTTTTGGTGGAGCTCAACGCTTACCGGAGGTCAAACTGTGCAAACATTGTGAAAACAATATCATCAGAAAGGAAGACTAATCGTCTAAAGCATTGGTTGACCATGCAAAAGTAGATGATCCCTATTGTTTAGGTGGAGGTCAAAGGTCATTTAGGTTCACAGATGTCAAACTGTGAGAACTTGGTAAAGACAATGTCTGCAGAAGGTAACTGTGACTGTTATCATACTTTTAGTGTTGGCCACACTGTGCCGTGTGTCCGGGTCAGTCTTTTATCTTTCTGCATTTTTTTGGGGGGGGGATGCCGGATGGGTCATCATAACTACTAGTTGGTGTAGTTTATCCCTGTTTCTTGTTGTGCTGTGTGTATCATTTTGACTATTAGTTGGCCTAGTTTAACCTTGTTGCTTGTGATTCTACGTGACTAATCTTCGTTATTAGTTCGTGCATTTTACTCCTGTCCTTGTGCTATTTGGGTCATCTAAACTTTGTGCAGTTAACTTCTCTTGCTTGTGGTGGTAGGTGTGTCGTTGTCACAATAAGTCGGTATAGTTCTTTCTCCTTTTTTTTTTTGGTGCCGAAGGAGTCATCATGACCACTAACTGATGTAGTTTATCTCTTTTTATTGCCATAATCATTTTTACTATTAGTTAATGTATTACTCATGTTTATTGGGTGCTGGGTGAATAATCTATACAAAGTATCTGCTGATGCAGGTTTTACACCTGTTTCTCATGTGTAACGGGAGTTACCTAAACTATTACTTCGTGATTACATTTTTTTTTCTTGTGGAGTCGAATGAGTAATCTGAAATATTAGTTTGTGAATTCCTTGTAATCTGGTACATTGTTGTGCTAGGTGAGTCATCTAAACTCCTAGCTGTTGCAGTTTCTCTGATGTCTCTTGTAGTGCTGGGAGAATCATTGTAAGCATTATTTGATGTAGTTAACCCCCTGTGTGAAGGCTTGTGGTGCTTTATTTGAGTCATGCAAACAATGAGTTGTAATTTTGTATGCTTTTTGTTAGTGCTAGGTATGTCATTTAAACGATTAGTTGTAGTTTTCCCACTGTTTCTTGCGATGCTAGATGAATCTTCTTAAATATTTTTTGATGTAGTTTACTAGTGGTTCTGGTGGTGCTATATTTGGGTCATTTAAGCAATTATTTAGTGTGACTTTTCATATTACTTGTAGCGCTATGTCATTTGAACGATTAGTTGTTTAGTTTTCCCCATTTCTTGTGGCTCTGCGTTATCTTAACTGTTAGTGTGTTCATTTTACTGTTTTTTCTTGTGTTGAAAGTCGACAGCAGGAAATAAAATCCTCTGTACCCTAGCATTGTTTTCCAAAACACCTAAAATTACTGGTGCATGGATAACATCGATTTGATGGTCGTGGCATAACCTTTGGAATAATTCGGTATGGTTTTCAGTTCTTATTATGGACTCCCGCCGTTATTCATATTGTCATACTTAAACGGTATCTATAGCCAACACTATGAAACAGCTTGACTTCACAATATGCTCACACTTTAAGTTTATTTAAATGTTAATAATGCTCGAAAGTAAATAAGAGAATCAAACATCCATTTGCCTATTTCTTCTTGTATTCATGTATTCAGAAAATAAGGTCCTCAATAGGTCGTGAAAAGGGCTTCCTCTACGACATCGTGGCAAATAAACGTAACGGAATTGATGTCGACAAATGGGACTACTTTGCGAGGGACAGCCTATATCTCGGCATATCGAATCAATTTGACTGGCGAAGGTACATCAAGTTTGCTCGTGTACTTGGATATGGTCGAGAAAAGCAGATATGCATCAGAGATAAGGTAATTGTGGGAAAAAGTCAACACTTCGCTTCATCCAGTTACTCAGCAATGTCATACTGAATGGTTCCTGATTTATTACCTTTCTGTCAAAAGGCAAGAATATCACTGTATCAATTTGGTAAGTCTGCAGAATATTTGTGATGCGTCTCTTGGCTCATTGTCATCACCCTGTGATGTAACAGTAGCACATTCCAAGCATTTTATTAAGAGCGTTTGGTGTCGACAGATTTAGCAAAACTATACTGTTTGATGGCCGCTTTTCTGTTTTCCCCATATTTTGGTTTCCATGATAATCGTAACCTTAGTATCGCGCCGGACGTGTGAATACATATGTTTGTGACGCCTACCTTGTAAGCACGATATCTCAAGAAGAGATGCTTCGACAGATCACATTTTCTATGTAGGTGTTCCTGATTGCTTACAAGAACCCTATTGGGTTTTGTGCCGGTCAGAGGTCATTTGGGGTCAAACGGGGTCAAAATGTTGGAACATTGTAAACATGATATTTGAAGAAAGAAAGTTTGAGCAGATCGTATATTTGGCTTGCAGGTACACAGCAAAGAGAACACAAACCTCATTGGATTTGGTAGAGGTCCAAGATCATTTGCGGTCAACATGGTCTAATTGATAAAATATATATTGTAAACACGATATACACAGAAGGGAAACTTGGATAGATTTCATAGTTAGTAAGCATTTATTGTGCCACATTTCCCACAATAACCCTATTGTTTTTGGTGGATGTTAAAGGTAATTTGCTGTCAACAGGGGTCAAATCCTACAAACCTCATACACAGAATTTCTCTAAAAGAGATGGTTAAACATATTCTATATGTGGCATTCAGGTGTACCGTATTCAGTGCAAGAATATGTCGGTGAAATGATATACCAAACTGAGTACAGAAGACTATTATAGCCTATTTGTTGGGGACTAATACCATTTTGGTCTACAAGTATCCGTTTGTAGACACCAAGTACACATGAAATATCAAGGCAGCAAGCTGAGTCCTATATCTTATTAGGTATGCTGGTGTGCATGTCACCGAGACGCCTATCAGTCATCTTCTTAGGTCAGCAGATGTCATTCTGTACATAGCAACTTTTTGCACCTCGTTTGGTGGCATCATAAGTTATATTACAAAAGCTAAACATATTACATGACATCCTCACCTTATGGGATAAGCTCAGACTCATAACATACTTACAATGATTTCGGTGAAGCATATTTTGTATCGAGGTACAATTCCTCTGAGTTGGAAGTATTCGTCTTTCCTGTGACTGCATTCTTTGATTTAATGTAAAATGCTACAACGGAAGGTGGACTTTGTTAGTTTTAGCTGGGTTTAATTTGTACTGAATCATGAGGAAGATTTAATTATAACTTTCAACAACAACAACCCCCCCCCCCCTCCTCCATCCTTTCAATCCTTATCCCAGATAGGCTGTCATCCACTAGCAAGGGTATTGAAGAGTTATTCTTCCATGTTCTTTTGAGGTATGTTAGCTGTTTATCTCTTTCTTTTCTTTGGCAGGAGATCGAAGATGTGTATGAAATGTTTCATACCAGATTCACACTTCATCGTCGAGCATACCAACACAAAGTTACACAAATTCTTGAAGCCATGTGAGTTTGCGTATAGATTAATCATGGTATTACTAAAATGATTGTCCCCCTTAACGAGAAACATGCTGATTTAATTGTGAAACAACTTCCACTTACTACAGCAACTTGGGAAAACTGCTCAATGCGATGAGAGAAGAATCATGATGTTATTGTTGTTTTCGATGACAGTTATTCACGATGGTGTATGCGTGCAGTGCCGTATCCGTAACTTTTTTCCAAAGTCTCATCGGAGCCATTATCATGAAAGTGAGGTGACATCAGTCGCGGAGGGCGAGTAAGCTGAGAATAAAGGTGATACGATGGAATTGATGACTGAATGGGGAAAGGGGAATTTTTTCTTACTTGTTGGGTGGAATAGATGCAAAATAAATCTACGTTTGTGCTTAATTTAGACTGAATACGTATCAAGGAATCCTTGTTTTTTATACGTTTCCAGCCAGGGTGGGGGGACTGGTCTGAGGGTCAAGCCCTTCTGAGAAAAGGACTGTGTAAGCAGAGCATGTGATGGATGCATAGAAAATTTTGACCCTTCAAATCCACCAGATGGAAATGACGCATTCCGGGTGTCCTTAAGCTGCATTTACCCAGCCCTAAAATAGCACTTTCACATCTGCAATTTCTCAAATAATGAGTTAAACATCAATCCATCTATAAACAAGAGGGAAATCCACCAAGTTGCATATCTCGTCCATATCGTCTCACGTGCTTATTCGCTCATTAATGTGACACTCATGTCACAGTAATGTATGAGTTAATCGTCCACGTTATTGTAAATACACAGCTTGACACACACACACACGTACACCTACCTTGCCATGATAATGTAAAGGACGCTCTGTGTGTGCACATATATGTGTGTGTAAGTCCCATACGAGTCAAAGTATTTTCATGCACTAATCGCATGTGCGCCACAGTAATCCTTAGAGTTCCTTTGTTTCTTTAATCAGTGCGTCGCCACCCTAAATGTTTTGTAATAGTTAAATAATCATGATCATTTGCGTTATTCAATTTCTTTTTTTGCTGTAAACAAGTCAACTCCTTGTCTAGTGTATACACTGCAGTAAAACACACTGAGTGAGGGTATTACTAAAAGCTTGGAAATTGACAGTTATTACAAATAATCGCTCCCGTGAAACATGGCAACATAGGTTGAAATATTAAGTCATATTGCATGGAAAAAGGAAAGATGTAATTGATTTTGACACCTTGTACCGACAGACTTACCGTACTATATTAAGTGTTGTAATAACCGTCACCTTTGACCTATGACATCACACATCGGATGAACATTACATATCATACTAAGGTATCTAACAAGCAAGTCTGAAGTTTATCAGACTTACTGCCCAGAATCTCACGGAAGAACACACTTTTTCAACACGTTTGTTGATTTGAAATTTGACCTCTGACCTCAAAATTTGACTGAAGGCACAACATTAGACCATAGGTCACCTATCTACTAACTTTGTCAGTCATCGGCACTGCTGTTTAGTAGGCGTTGTGGGCACAAACTTTTCGGTGTCAAATTTGACGTTTAACCTTAACTTTTGACCTCAAAACACATGCAAGCATAATTCTAAGATAAAATCTTGCATGCCGGCTATGTATTTAAAGATTTTATGCAAATAACCTTTTTGGATTAAGAAACACAGCCAAAACAAGATTTTCAATTATTCGACCTTTTGCCTCCGACCTAAAATTTTGATGGGAGACACAACTCAGACCATGGGTCACCTATCTACCAACTTTGATTTTGATTAGCAATGCTGTTTAGGAGAAGTTACGAACGCAAACTGTTAAGATTCACATTTGACCTTTGACGTCTAAACTTGACCTTTTGCCTCAAAAACGTACATACATGATTTTTAGGTAAAATTATGCAAACCGGTTATATATCTGAAGGTCCCATGAAATTACCATGTTTGATTAGGAAATACAACAAAAATAACATTTTCACTTATTTGACCTCTGACCTAAAATATTGACTGGTGGCACAACTTCAGACAATGTGCTACCTATTTACAAACTTTGACCATTATCGACTTTGCAGTCTAGGAGGTGCGGACGCAAACTTTTGAAATCGGAACTTTCTTTTACACACAGAGACACAGACACCCACATCTTCACACGTTTGGATGTTTATTCCCAATTGGAATAAACATAATACCCTCTAACCCCAAAGCAACTACAATATCTAATTTCATTATATGTACAGAAATGAGATAAAATGGTGATAAGTTGAATTGCTTACATCCAGATTATTTCCACCTATTAAAGCGCGTTCATTGCATTCGCTTGTTAAACTTTTAAAGAAATCATAAAATCGGCTCAATTGGAGGTCCGAACCCTGTCACCCATTTGGAGTTGCGTCTGGTAATTTAAAATAACAATGTGATAAGTCACTGTGCAAGATAGCAAAGAAACAATACAGGAAAAATAAGAAAACCGAAATATAAAACGAAAGAACTAACAAAACAAAGAACAAAGATAAGACACAAAAGGCAAAAAGCGAAACGTATGCGATTTGATAATTAAATAGGATTTGCTTCATCTTTTCTTCGGGAGATTTAATACTGTGTACATTTTGAACGTTAGCAGGGACAGACTGTAGCTTAAAATAGACATTTTCTTTTATGTTATATCTCTCTCTTTGTTCTTGTAATTAGTATCTGTCACTGTGTCATGAATTTCAGCAGCATATCTTCCAATTTCAGAGGACATCATAGATATTCAAGGGTCAGGGAGTGTATAGCTTATGGGGGGAAATGCTCCTAAATGGCAAGGGTTCCTCACTTTCGGGCTCGCGGGACTTTAATCAACACCCTCCTGGATCCTCCCACGGCCCCATCAAAGTGAAACCGGCTACCATGAAATCTCTCCCTCGTCAGGTCTTAGGATGTATGGGGAATGTCGACTAATACCTCATTCCCTCAACTTTGAAAAACAGAACTGTAGTTGACTGGTGTCGTTTAATCATCTGGTATCAAGGACTGAGAATTACCGAATTCTCAATTTTTAGGGCCAAGGCAAGGTTTATCCGAACAACAAATCCTGGGTTACAAGTGCTGATAAAGGAAGATAGGTAACAGTGAACAACAATAAGAAAGACGTCTTTACATACGGGATAAATGAATTGAAACCAGTCCAGGGAAAAGGAAAACTCAAAAGCTGAATTAGAAAAGAAAATACTTTCTACAAACGTAAAATTGAGAACCAATTTGCAGAAAACGATAGGAAATGTAACGAATGGAATTCGTCTACATCAGTGAGTACGTTGGAAGTAATAATCAATCATTTTTACCAGATAGCTCTGTTAATTATGGGAACGAACTGAATCATTTTCATCATAGGTTTGATTGTAATGATTGTAATTTAATTGTAAATTCATCAAAGATAGCGAATTAACTCTAGTACGAGTTTCCTGAACACGAGTTTGCTCTCTTAAGTGTAACCAGCTGAGGGATAGGGTCTATAGGGATTTTTATAGTTTGAATGTGTCGAAAGCTGCCGGACCACCTAAGGCCTCCGGCCCTGAAACAATTTGTCAATCACCTTAATTGCTGACATTTTCCCCAGATTTTAATCTGGGGAAAATGTCATAATGTTTTGAAGAGATGACGCTTTTGCAGATGTTTACTGATGAGACTGAATGGTTTAACACTGATTAAAGCCACTTTCATTTCCATTTTGCCATGTTGGTATATTCTAACCCCCCCCCCCCCTTTAAATCAATCATTTGAACAATTTTGTAACCATAAGTTTCTTGAGTTCAATGTCAAGAAAACAAAGCAGATGGTTATTGATTTTAAAAGAGCAAGAAAAGAACACACAGGTAATCTTCTAACTTTACTGATTATCTGTTGAAGAACATGAATATCATCTTGTTTGGTCTGAGTAGATTACAAACGTTTACCATTGACAACCGCATTCTTAGTCACTTTATATCTCAGGTTTTGGAGATAGTGCGTTTGAATCGTATTGGTCTATTGTTAAGTAGAAGTAGATCTGAACTTACACATTAATTAGGCGATCAAAACATATAGTATATACGACTTAACCATTCGCTCACAGCTCTCGATGGGCAGCTCGCGAAATTTGCCCCTTGCCTTAACATTGCCAGTCGCTTAAGCTGAGGGTTCCGATGCGTTTCGACGCTATTTTCAACATACTTGTCAACATGCTCAAAATGAGGGTGTCTTTTAGGTCATGCGAGCGAATGCTAAAATAAGCCAAAAATCGACGGCAAAGTTTAGTCTTATACTTCTTTTGCTCATTTGCATAGATCATGAGCATTGGTGTATAGCCAGCATCATTAGGTTTCTTGGCAATAAACAGTCGATTGGAATGTCCGAACAGTGTTTCGTACTTGACTGTCGGCAACTAGTTAGGCATTAAAGCATTCCTTTAAATAATCCTTTCTGTTGGGGTCGCTGTGGGTATGAATGAGCAGATGAGGTTGCCTAGATATTAGACAAATGTTTTTCAATGCCCTTTAGTTCAATAATCCCCAATTAAAGTCTCTACCCTGAGGTCAATCTCATTGGATTAGCATAAATTAAAGTTTCGGATGGATCTCCATCTAATAACACCTCCCTGGTGAAACTTAAAAATGTTGGTCACTTTTAGGTTATGTGGTAGTACCCTTAACAATTCTTACAAAATTACCGATAAGTTGCGCTTTCGCACTAGTTTTCCAGTTACAAGCTCACTGCTTATTTTCCAAGATTTCGGTCCGTTTTAATCAAGACGGGAACCTCACAGGGATATCATTTTCCTTCAATATTATAATCAAAACTGGAATACTTTTATAAGCAAGAAGAAACATTTGCACGAAAAAGGATATGGATCCAAGAATGACTTTTCTTGTCTTGCCAAACGATGCTGAAATCCTTTGTTTGGTTTTGTGTTTTCAGGATTGTCGAAGCTCTCGAAGAAGCTAATGATCACCTCAAAATTCCAGGAAAGAAAATTTCAGGGGAAGGGGAAGAAGAGAAAAGGTACGTCAGAATTGTGAATACGAAAATGTACGGATTGAAAGCCTGTTTTATTTTATGCTTTTTGTTTTTCTTTTGTATTATACAATAATATTGTCATTGTATCAGTTTTGTCATGTAGGTACTATTCCAAGATACAAATGAAATAATGTACCGTTTCACAATTAAATGTGTACGGATTGGTGAACAAATACTGAAAATAAATCAATGTTAAACAATCACAACTCGAGATGTGAATTAAATCTTTGCTAGCCTTTTGGACACTCCGCTGATGTTGGACCCCGCAAATTAGCGGTACTTGTATTTAGAGTCCTTCTGAGCAAGGGCTGTTGCTTTACTCTAATATTTCATGTCTTCGTTGATGTCTACTTCTTCAAGTATCGATATATTGTAAACTGTATCTCATTTGCCTGATCATCAGTCATCGTAGTCCCTTACTTTGTCCCATAAACAACGGCACCTGGGCAAGTCCTATCGATAAATTGTATCCGCCAGCTTTGATCAAACGTTCCCGGAAAGTCCTATTGATAAACTGTATCTTCACCAAAGTTGAACAGATGATCCCCCCCCCCCCCTCCCCACCCATGGCAAGACCGATGAACCAGAATCAGCAAGTTCTATCGATAAACTGTATCCGCCAACGTTGAACAAATGGCTCTCGGCAAGTTCTGTTGATGAACCGTACCGGCTGACGATAAAAGACGATTTGCGACGAATCTAGCCAGTAAACCTGCAAGTAGTAAACTTTAATAAGTGGCATTCGAAAACATGGAACGACCCAAAACCAGCCAGAACGACTCCGACCATTCCAGGCCACACAATTAGACTCTGAAGGTGTGACAGTGACTTTTCTTCCATTTCACAAGTACACTCACTAGTGCACGGACTGATGTGTGAAAATCTTGTAAGCACAATATTACAAGAAGTAAAAATAGAAATAGTGAAATAGTGTGTTGGTAGCCCTCGGTAAGTAAGTTTCAATCTTATGTGATAAAGTTCAAATATACATTGCAAAGGCGTTCAGCTCAGCAATGCTGTTTTCTGAAATGCAACCTATCTCTGTGAATATTGGCAAGGAAAAACTGTGTGCTCGTACGTAACTTGCAATGGCAGCAATAACAATTTAATGCTTTAGTTTCACTCTAAGCAACCCTTACAATGCAAAAATAAAAAAGAGATATAACACTTTACCAGCGTATTTTAAACGTACTTTAATTGACTAACAGAAGAGTCTAACAATCAAAACAGAATAATGTGGAACCAAGAAAATTTATTTGCTACAGCAGTTATGCTATAGTGTCACAGAACATTTCTTTAGCTTTAACATATTAGTTAAGTAGAAACTCTTCCAATCTGGGATTTACATCTGAATTAAGAATTTGACGAGGCAGTAAAAAAACATAATAAACGGTATCGAAACACGCCACTTTTCACCCTTGCCCGAGAGCGACTGAGAAACAAAGGAAGCAAAGGGGGAACAGAAATGACACCATCTAAGGAGAGCTTCCCACCTACTGATGCGTTGCCAACCAAGAACTTGAAGCTTTTATAGTGCCTGCCAGATTGCAGGTAATTACACTTCCCTCCCATCCCGTCCCTCCCATCTTTTCAGGTTTTAGTTCAATATTCTGAATTATTTTGAAGAACACAGGCTTGGAAATTTTCTCTTCCATTGCGAATGGTGGTGCTTAGGAAGGAGTGCATAATTCACTGACGAACATGAACATATAATCATATTTTTTCATGCCAAAGGAGGAGCATGTATTGTCAGTATTAACCTTCTGTGTGTTGATAAAACATTGACTACTTTCAAGCGAGGAAGTGTAGCTACAATTTAGTTTTTAGGCGGAGTGGCAAAGGAATAAGGTGATTCAACCAGAAATCATTTCAGATCAAACAAAGTAAAAGTGTGGCACTAAAACAGAGTGTACTTTATACTGCAGTTCTTGTACCCAGGATTTTGAAATATATGTTATAATCGTAGGGAAACTAAGCAGGGTGGAACCAGCAGTGGTCACTGAGCAACCCAGAAACGTTTTGGCTAGAAATACCCCTTTGATCGCAGGAAATCGCCCTTAACATTTTTGGCAACTAAATCGCTGTAAATGGTACTGCCAGAATTTCGATTTATGGAAAACCCTAGGAGTCTTAGGTTTTATTGGAAAATTCAAGATTTGCCGATTGAGTCATATTCGGTACACCCTCATATCGCCCTATCGCTATTGTAAAATATGTGGGGTTTGGGGGGTTCTCAGTCGTGTTATGACTGCCCTAGCGGCGGAGACGTCAGAACCAGATAGAGACAGAGAAGGAGAGTTTCCTTTGATTTGATCAGAGTTCCATTTATTGATGATTGGACTGGCACACATAAATCAATTAAAATCAAGACGAGGATGAAGAAGGAAAAGAGAAAACGGAGAGATGAGCTGACGGTGACACAAGCGAGGATAGATACACAGGCCTACATAATACACTGAGACGACGTTGACAGTTAGACATCCAGAGAGCCGGTGCCGGCGGCGTGGCGAGGTCGATGGATTGACCCACGCTAAACTGCTAAGGGTCACGGGATAGATTGCCGACACTGGCCAATCACAGGTCAAATGGTTTACCTACGTAACTAAGTGAGGTGGTTGCCATCCGTGATTAACCAATCACGAAAGGATTGCGCAACCTTTCTGAGAACAGGGTCTAAGTTTACTATTTTTAATGTGTTGTCTGATCTGACTGTCTGAGGGAAAATAAAGAAAAAGTTAAACAAATCTGGGGTAAACACCGGAAGACTGAACTTTGTACGACCTTTTGCGTACGGTGGGGTGGAATGACGATCTCTATACAACATCCCTTTTCCCCTTTAAAATTTTGTTACGCAGTAACCAAAATTTTACTAAAATATGAGGTTCATGTCAACATTCATTAAAATATGGCGACCATAACAATAGGAAATTGTGAATGCAATATGAAAAAAAAAAATGTATATGAAATATGATATTCGACAGTAATACACCATGTAAGTAAGAGCTCTTGTACAGCAAATGTTCTGCACACATTGGGAGAGGCGGGACAGTGGATGGGAAAGTCAGAAACATCACAGTCATGATAATCAAAGTGAATCAAAGTTTTCAAGGAATAAGACAAAGAAAAAAAAATTAACTGTTACATTGTAAGTGCACACACTCACAAAATGTAGGCAAAGGAAGAAGTGATACCTGTAAATACATACTCAGATGGATCCAGGAAAACAATAAACAAATACTTCTCGATTACCGTAAATTCATGAATCGTATACACAATACAGTAACGTTCAATCAAAAAAAAAAAAAAACTTGTTGCGCACCCTTTGTGCAAGAAATTACTCCATTTCTCGTCATGAGTCAAAAATCATTCCACACTCCAGAAATTGTAATAGACATGCATAAGGTTCAACCCATTTAAAACCTCACTGACATGTAACTGAGACCGTTGCTATGATACCGTAGGAATGACAATCCATACAAGGAAAGTATAAACAACAATATTACCTAACAGGTGTATAATTTACCTGTATATACCATAGATATAGCAAACAGTTAAAAACCAATGTCTAGGATAATCTCAATCCAGACTCAATATCAAAATTTGAAGCAACGTTACACATCGTCATTATCGTCAAAAAGGGTCATTACACATCATTAACGTTATCATTGAAAAAAGATTTCATTAAACATCATCATTGGTATCGTGAAAAGAAGACTCGTGACTATACATTGTTGTGAAAAAAAATTCACAAGGCACATTCATTTCGCTACATGGCATCACTGTAATATCTGACATTGAGAAGGCCTAAGCCTAATGTTAACATCGAAGTTCTGCTTTATGAGGGACTTTCCCTTCGACTATAACGTCATTGTTTACAGGTGACAAAATTATGACAAAAATGTTTGGCATCTCGTGAAAGTATGAACTGCCACGGCAATGGTACGGAGTTACATCACTTCAAACTACTACTGTACGATGAAAAACAATAGAGGGTTTTTGACTTTTTTTTTTTTGTTTCCTTTCGCTCATGTACACCGAAGGCCTAGCCTATTTGTGAGATTGCCGTTAGTTACACTACAGGTGGCTACATATACGAAGCAAAAATGTACCAGTTACGCAAAATCATTTTACGCAATTTACACTGTTACATGAGAAAAAAAAAAAACAGACAGATGTAACGCTTCTGACTCGGGGAGGGGGTGGGACTGGGAGAAGAGCTCTTACTCACCCTTAATTTTGTAATTGATCGTCTCTCGCTGTCGTCGGTGGTGGTTTGTCCGGCGTCGAGATGGATGCGCGAATGGTGCTGGAGGCCTCGGTAGCGTTGGCTAAACCCGAGTGTACGTAGTGGCGCGTTATTCGTCTAGCCTAACGGTAGCAACGTTACAAACCGGAGTATTAGCAGCCGATGGATAGGCGCTGGCTTCCAACGTTACGCTAACCTAGGCGGTGACCACTGGTTTCCGGCGTCAAATTTCAGGCCAAGTCCACCGCAAGACCACTTTCTGACCATCCAATACCAGGTCATCCAAGGTGACCACATCCAAAGTAGACGATCCAGGGGGTTATTTTGTAGATTTCTCACCGACCACCATGTAGAATATGTGGGGTTTTGGGGGTTCTCAGTCGTGTTATGACTGCCCTAGCGGCGGAGACGTCAGAACCAGATAGAGACAGAGAAGGAGAGTTTCCTTTGATTTGATCAGAGTTCCATTTATTGATGATTGGACTGGCACACATAAATCAATTAAAATCAAGACGAGGATGAAGAAGGAAAAGAGAAAACGGAGAGATGAGCTGACGGTGACACAAGCGAGGATAGATACACAGGCCTACATAATACACTGAGACGACGTTGACAGTTAGACATCCAGAGAGCCAGTGCCGGCGGCGTGGCGAGGTCGATGGATTGACCCACGCTAAACTGCTAAGGGTCACGGGATAGATTGCCGACACTGGCCAATCACAGGTCAAATGGTTTACCTACGTAACTAAGTGAGGTGGTTGCCATCCGTGATTAACCAATCACGAAAGGAATGGCGCAACCTTTCTGAGAACAGGGTCTAAGTTTACTGTTTTTAATGTGTTGTCTGATCTGACTGTCTGAGGGAAAATAAAGAAAAAGTTAAACAAATCTGGGGTAAACACCGGAAGACTGAACTTTGTACGACCTTTTGCGTACGGTGGGGTGGAATGACCATCTCTATACAACACTATAACCCTGGTGCTTGACTGAAGATCAGCAATGTTTGCCGAAAGAGTTAAAGTGAACATTGATGATCTGTGACCAAAACGTATGTGCTTTAGTAGAGTGAAAAGACCTTTCTTTTTATTTTTTCCTTATGTTGCTATATTTTTTTCTTATGTATATTTGTTTTATGCCTTAAAAAATGAGGAAGGGGAAGGATGAGTTCGGAAGTTGGTAACGTGGAGATTAAATCAACGGGGTCAGGTACTGAGAGGTCGCATGGTATGCATTGGTTATACTTTGTATGATATTCGAAACTTAGGTAAAGGAGATTTACAAAACAGAACGGAAGCATTTTTCACTGACTTTTTGTGCCCTGTTAACATGTGCGTATGACGACTGAGAAGAAATTTCTCATATTGCGATGGATGTTATTAATGGTGATGAGGAACAGCACCTCACTTTTTAGAGAATGTAGGTGACAATCTGAGGAAATGTTGTTTGCCTCCTCTAGCTTGGATCCATGTTGGAACAGTTGATTATTTAGAACAGGTTTGAGTTTTTTATTTGTAAGGCTCCTTTGATTTTGAGTTCAAAATCTGTATTATCGGTATCTATGATGGTGAAATTATTGCTGTTTGCTGTGCGGCAGTATAGGCACTGAGTGATGTGTTCATGGATAGCTGATTTTCCTGAGAGATGTTCCTTGATCCTGGTTGCTAGATGCCTTTTCGTCTTACCAATGTAAGTTTGATTCTTATCACAAGAACCTTCAAAAGAATAGACGGCATTAGCTTTGAGGGTCCCAGGAGTCTTATCTTTCAAGGAAAAGCTGTTACCAACTTTGAACGTTTTGTCATTCACTTTATGCAGCTCCCTATAAGCCCGTCATGTAAGATCTTCATGTTAACACTCACAGAGCCAGCATAACTCTACATTTTAATTTATCCTAGTCTTAGCATAATTTCGTGAAGGCAGTGCTTGTCTATACTAGCTGCAAGTAGTTTTGAAGCAGGCATATATGACTTTATTTCCCTTGCATGGTAATGGTACATATATGCACTACGCCTATGCACGCACCAAACAATAACACTAAAACTAGAGTCCAAGGCATACAAAGTGTATTGCCTGGAATTCTGTTCTTTTTTTTCATTTACATGAATTTCTTTATAGTTCAAGAATTATGTTACAGTGTAAGCTGAATGGATAATGTCAAGTACTCACCTCCACCAGCAGCATGAAATATCATCATCTATTGTACCAACTGCTACAGTAATGAACAACTTTCCCACAGAAACTGGTTACTGGATTCAAACAGGGGGTTGTTAGAGATTTAGCTCACTGTAGTTAAGCAAAGCATTTAATTGGATAGCTGTGGCATAAACACTACCAGGCTGCAGTGTACTGACGTCAGCTAATGCCTAGGTTGTAAAAAGATGCATTGAAAACCTATGGAAGTTCAAGATAGCTTAGATGGATAAATAAGTAATCTATATGGGATGGAATGTTATCTGATACTTCAATCAAGATGAAGAGCGAGAAATCTCTAGCTGTAAACTAACTTGGGATCTACTGCCCTTTTTGTGGGAACATGCGCCACAGACGCCTCTGCCCCAAACTACTGTGGGGCCTCCTGCGCCTTTGTAGTGTACAATTAGTTTTGCGAACTACTGCAAAGTTATCTGGTGTTCGGCACGTGTAGAACATTCTCTGAAAGCATGTCCTTTTGGTAAAGGGTCCGTTTCTTGCGGTGCGCTAGTTATAAACTTTCCTCGCTAAACTGTAGTGTTAATGACGACGGTCGTTCACACCTGCCTGAAAGATTGAAATGAAATCCGACACAACAAGCCAATATTTCACAAATGGTCTAACCAACAACCACAAAACCATATTGACACAAGTGGTTCTGTTGAGCACAGGGTTTTTTTTAAACTAGAAGTTCAATGTGTTCAAGGCGAACTTAAGGCACCGCAAATAACCCCATTTACTTGGCTAACAAAACTGTATAACGTTCAATGGCCTTCAGTGCTTCAAATCAGAAGATGTAAACGTTGTTGGGATTGCCTTTTTGTCAGCCCTTTATTAGCCTATTATTATCAAACAATGCCAAAGGAGTGAGAAATGTGGAGATGTAAGTTGGATTTTAAAGGGTACATGTAACTGCAAGTTAGATGTGTAATTGATAATGACTTGGCCTACTCCGTGCCGATCACTTACTTTCTCTATGTCGATAACTGGTCACGTAACTTTGAGACTTTGATTTTCAGTGAAAAGTTTGCTCACATAAGTACTTAGGTCAGTGGAAATTATTTTACCAAAATAATATCTTCTGAATTCTTTCACCGTTGTTCTCTCCAGGGAAATGCTAACCATGTCACAGTCCATCCAAGACATGGAAGCTTACTCTAAACTCACAGATTATGTCATGTGGCAAATACTTTCATCAACTGAAAAAAACCTTAAAAAATCAAGAGATCTTGTCGAAAGAATACTCAAGAGGGACATCTATGTTTGCATTGGACAAACACAGCTAGAAGTATCACCAATGTCACCAACTACTCAACAGGTAAAAATGCAACAACAGCATTTTTGTAGATCACACCAGGTAACCAGGAGATGAGGCTCTCTTATCTGTCTGTGTTTTTTGTGTGTCCCTCTATATCTCAATGTCTTTTTCTATGCCTATCTCCCTGTCTGCCTTTTTGTCTGTCCCACCCCCTCTCTCTCTGTCTCTCTATCTGTGAACAATTGCTGTAACTTGCTCTTTTGGTACAATGTGTGATGCATTTTCTTAAAAGTCGGAGGAATAATAATTGGGTTAAGGTGCATCGGTGAGTGTACACAATTTGCCTATGGGGTAGGCTGCCAATATCGCAAATACACTTAATGCCTTTTCTACCACAGATTTTATAGTTTTAATTTGAGGTTGTGTAACATTACTACTATGATATACGTCTTTTGGTGGTGTTCATGATTTTGTGATCCAAGTTCTCAAATGAACCATATGAGCCATTTTATGAAATTATGCAAAATGTTTATACTCCTACAGATTGTAAGAAACTAAGTTAATGTTGTGTCAGACTGATGTGGTAGTGGGTAACTTCGGTGTGGTCAGGAGTTTTGATCTAAGGTCCCAAATGCTCATATGGGTCATGGAGGTCATTTAATAAAAGCTCAATTCCAGCTCAATTGCCATTGCAAGACATTCATTGTTCTCTAGTAATGGTAAATGTGTAGTGTAATAAATAGTATACGTATATGCTCATTATTTAAAGAAGTTGCAATGCAGAAGAGTAAAGTAAACAGTTATGGGTGCCTTTCGATAATTTTTGCTTATGGTTAAACCTTATGTCAAAAGAGAATAGGTGCCTTTTTGTCCCATGTTACACTATACTCACGTTTTGCGTTGTTCAGTGGTTCTTCCTTCTGTTGAGTTCCCATCATCGGGAGCAAATTGATATATGACCTTGGGACAATGCATATCAAGCACTATTAATCTCACCAAATCGAAAAAAATCGGAGTATAGCAACTTCGAGCATTGGCCGGACTACTAAGTAATCAGTCAATATACTGAGCTCTTTTCTTCTTCCATTAGCCCTCTCAGAATATCGAAGAGAATGATGTTCCCAAAGCAATTTATAGCAAGTTCAAGAAACGCCGGAAGTTAGGGAAACGGCCTTTGGAAGAGAGTGATATCATTGTTCGTGTAAGTAGGGCTATGTAGGAAGTGCATGTAGTGCTGTTGATGGTATGTCGTTCAATCACAAGTACATTCAGTGTGTTATGCTGTTCAATTCAAGCACTGTTATTGCTATGTCGTTCATTGTTGATGTTATAATTTGCACTGTTGATGTTAGGCCTATATGTTCCTCACTGCAAGCATTGCTGAAGTTATTTTGTTTCGCAGGCCTACTGTAAAGTTGATGCTATGCTATTTACTGCAAACACTTCAATGCAATACACGTATGTTGTTCAATACACTCTACAGTTGTTGCTATGTTTTGTAATACATAGATGATGCTACGTCGTTCAATACAAGTACTGTTTATGCTGTGCTGTACAATACAAGTACTGTTAATGTTAAGTTATTCCCTACAAGCATTGTTGATACAATGATGTCCAATGCAGTACAGCTGATGCTATGTTGCTCACTGCAAGTGCTAATGAACCTCAGAGTTTTTTGTCAGTTGAGATATTAAAAGAGACTCATATATTCAAATGACAAGTTATTTGGCTATGTAGATGCGTGTCCAAAGATTTATAATGACTAAGAAGTTGGTGACTTGATTTATTCCTCTACCCTAGGGTGACTGGCATGCGAAGATCTGTTGAGTGTGGTGTAATGGTTCATTATTTTGCTACACATTATTTTTGTGTAAGGAAGCATTTAAAGATGCTAATGGTGAGTCAAAACAGGACATCTTGCAAAACTGGGTAATGTATACCTTTATTGTCTCGTTACAGACCGCCAACTTCAGCTACGGAATGGGGAAGGAAGACCCTGTGAAAAAAGTCAAGTTTTATAAAAAGGATAAACCAAATGAGGCAGTTGATATACACAAAATCACACAGGTAACTTGTGAGCACATTTACTGCATCAATGGGACTCAACACAGAATTAGGTGAAGATTAAAGTGGATTGTTGAAACAGGCTCGTTTACCATTACCTTGATATTGTGCCCATTATTGACCTATCATTGCCTTTACGTTATGCCTATCATGGGTCATTGGCTTGATGTTTATGTCCTTCATTGATCTATCGTTGTCTTTATAATTGTGCTTACCATTGTTCCGTTGGTGCCTTGATGTTTGTTCCCATCATTCGTCTATCGCAATCGGAATATTATGTCCATCACTGATCTATCATTGCCTTAATAGTGGTGCAGAACATTTATATAGAGTGCAAGAGTCCATAACAGTAGAGAGAGAGAGAACAGAGAGAGACGTCCAAACAGAAAATCCAGAGAGAAAGATCCAATCTGATTTGATCAATCAGAGTTCCATTTACTTTTTTTATTCGACTCGCAAACAGAAATTATATGAAATTAATTTGACGATGGTGATTGAGAAAGTATATGACGTTGACGAAAGGAAAAGACGGGACGACAACATAGGCCTACATATGAAGAGGAGGAAGATGGAGGAACGAAATCGTTCCTCGTTGGTTTTCCCAGGGAGTCTCCTCAGGCCTCGTGGTTCGACATGCTTCTGGGCTAGAAAGTCACGAGTTCTACGATGGCCATGACCAATCAGAATGACATAGTTGTATAAATAGTCGTATGCAAATCGTTGCTACCCATGAATTGACCAATCACGCACTATTGCAAGATCTTTCCAAGAAACAGTGCTTGCCCTTTCCATTCTAACGTCTTTCATCATTTGTACTGACTGACGGAATGGAATTAAGAAAAAGTGAATAAATTTTGGAAAACACCAGGAACTGAACTTTGTATGACCTCTGAGTACGGTAGAGGGTAACGTTCACAATACACAATAGTACAGTACAGTCTGGTACAGGCAGGGCGGGTTTTTAACGCTTTAGCAGATATTTTTACACTCAGGCGTGTTGCGGTTTTTTGGGCAGTTTCTTTTGGGCGGATTTTTAGGCTGGTTTGACCAATAGAACCCCATGATTTGAATTTGGACGCATAATGCTCGATGTGACTATCATTTACATCACGTCAGCCAGCAAGTTTCTCAACGGTTCCATACAAGGAAGTGATATAACTGCATAAGTACGTTACTGGCATATCTGCTGAGGCAGTGGGCGGGCCTCTCCGAGAAGTGCATAAATTGTACGCCTCACTTCCGCTGGTCTTAAGACTCATCTTCCCAAGTACGGTATTCGAAGTTCATGTTTCAGGTGAATGATGTATTTATTTTCAAAAAAGATTATCTGGAGAAGCAGTCGGATAACAAATATCATGTGCAATTATTTTCATCTTGACCGCCATTCTAATGCATTTATCAATTGACGTTGATAGGTAATGAATCACCTATGTTCACACATTTATTCGATTTCAGGGCGGGTTTTAAGAAATAATGGGAGGATAATAGCCTGACCGACGTGGCAACACTGGGTTCTGGGACTTGCTTTGTGGAATTTGCCTTCTGATTAGACTGATCTTGGATAAAGACAGTTAAAGTTTTATTGACTATACATTTAGAGAAAAGCTTGGACATGTTAGATGTCTCAACCTTATCCCTAACAGCAGCAGTAACTGGAAGACTTGCTGTGTGCGGACCCTAATTTGTCTGTGACTCTGAAAGTATTATGCAAAATTTCGCGACCTAGTCCTCGCCTATTCAAGGTTTAACAAAGAGGAAGAATAATGTATGGCCAGAACGTTACTGTCAAACATTGCTGTAAGATAACTTTAGGGCTGATTTGGGATAACTCAGTCAAGGCATTCCCTGTTGAATTTTTCACCACATAGGGCCTAACGTTAGGCCTATCAATAAATACATTATTTGTGCTTTTGGAATTCTCTGTCCTTAAGAATGTTAATCTGGCGGTTGTATGGAGACCATTCGAGATGGCGATGGATTGCACTTGTTAGTCGTTCTTAAGGTTTTCATTGCACAAGGAATTTTTTTTTTAACTTCTCCGTAGAATCGATAAAGAGGAAAAACTGATTCCTATAGGCTGTCAAACTTTTAAAGGTGTTCAAAATTTGCTGCATAAGCTTTCGCGACACAATTCGGAAATTTAGAGAGGTAAGATTACCTCCAGAAGAATTACCACGGACATTATCACCGTGTTTTTGTTCGTATATTTATTTATTATTTAGAGTTACCTACATTTATATTTCACTTTTCAGCCTGCTTAGGCCCTCGGTCCTGGGCCAATAGGAGTTGAGGATTCTTCCTAAGTATGCATAAACAGACGCTAAACAACTTGCTTGAAGCATTTAATGCATAAATTTGTATTCAAGGTCACATTTTTAAATAGTAGTCACTAAACTAGTTTGTCAAGGTAGTTTGTGGGCGTAGTCAGGTTACCTTTTATGTGCGTTGACAAAATGGACTCATCGTCCCTATTCTTGACCTCAGTCCTGGAAGAAGGGTATAAGGGGAAGAGTCCCTACCCCTCAGGCTGAAGACAGAATTTCAAATCAGTCAGTCCATACTATATTCTTGGCATGAGGACATGTCTAAGGGGACCATCCGCTCCCCTTAGATACAATACGTTTTGTGATTTAGTTTTTAATGCAGGGTTAGGGTTGGAAAACTAGACGAACATTGTGTACAGAGTCAGTGACATATTTAATATCAAATGTTTTGATTGACTGTTTGGGGAGGTGCATTGCCAAGGCGTCCTGCGTGAAATAAATATGTTGACCGTTCTGCTGCGGATTCCATCCCCTGGCCGCATACTCGTGTATTCCGTATAAGCAACAAGGGCATATATGGCCAATCGAAACCTCGAATCAACGATTTCACACCTTTATGAACACCTTGTTTCAGCTGAGTTGTATAAACTATTTCGTCTGTTTCGTCTTAGTTTTCACTACCATAAAAAGATTACACTTGTAACGTCAGTTCCCCAGCCTCCCCCCCCCCCCAACTGAGTCAAGTTTTAATCCCTCCCTCCTCTCGACAAAATCTCTTTGTCTTTTTTTATTGCTCTCCCTTATTTTTTAACATTATCCGTCGTGTCCCCAAATTTCTGTGAGTGGCATTTCTGAGTGGGGAGGACTTCAAGCATTCAAAGTTCCACTTACGATTTAATGAGTAGGCTATTAGTAACAACTGCTTCGACTCAGAAACGCCAATAAGTAATCAGTCAACGCACTAACAACACCTTCCCTCGCTTTGTACAACAAGGCTATCTCTACGTATGTTTAAGAGAGAAACCATACGGGAGTTGCTACTATGGCAGTCACATTTAAAGTCATCGTGACTGGAGACCAACGTTGAAATAAGCATCATAGTAACTTCCGACTTTGTAAGTTGCGGTTCCTCCTATGTCTTTGCCGGGAAGTGTTATTAACACTTCCTTGGTCTCCGCCTGTCTACTCGAGGGGTTCCCGATTTCCCTGTTGGTAAGCCAAAAATAATGAGTTACAATGATCGATATGGCTGTGTACAAGACCATGACCAAGTAACTTAATGAACATGCTTCTACTATTAGACTACTGTACTTCGAACATACCCAATGCAATTAAGGTTAGCAGAGACAGTTTTACATTTAGAAGTTTTACGGTTTTGAAACTCAAGACAGCTATCGAAACAAACACCAAGGTTGTTAATACCACAAACGCATGGCATGGTTTCACTGCCAAAAACAATGAAATGTGAATTAAGCTTAGTATGTTGTTTTCTCGATCCAAACACAATATAATTAGTTTTCTTGTCATTTATTTTCTACTGAAAATTATTCATCCACTGACGAACGTCAGTCAGACAGTTTTGCATAGCAAGTACGGTGTGATGTTTAGCAATGTTAGTCTCTACATATTAGGCATATAAACGCATGTGAGAACTGTGACTGTCAGCATAACCAGGGTTTTACAGGTATTGTCCACAGAAGGCAATTGTCACCATAAAACTTACTATTTATCTCTCTGTATTAGTGCAAACCATATCTAAAGACCATGTTCCGTTTGGAAGTTATGGATCTTCAAATATATATATATATATATATATATATATATATATATATATATATATATATATATATATATATATATATATATAATTTTTAAATAGTTGACTGAAGTTTTTGAAATCTGTAATGTCCCCCAGGCATTTAACATTATTTGTATTTCTTTATAATCTTCACGAGGGCCGTAGCTGAGGTTATATTTTCAGGGCAAGCGTGGGTCCCAAATTCCCACAGATTGGATGTTTGTCCAAGTGAGTGGCCACGCCATGACGACATGTTTTTGACACTACGATTACATTATCAGGAGGGGATCCAGAATTTTATGATGAAGGAGAGAGTGCTGTCTTCACAAAATGGGTCCTATCAGGCTGCATAGAATAACATAAAGGGGGCTCAATATATTTGTAACAATATATGTTATTGTTAGGGTGTTGTGGTTTATGACGACACTACTTAGCATAATTATGACGTTTGGACAACTTTCCTATGTCAGGATTTTTTTCGGATTTTGTATACGTTATAAAGTGGGATTCCCAGAAGCGCATGCAAGTGATTTTATTTCAGTTGTAATTTTTCCAGGTTCAACTATAATTTGGTGTAGATGGACTGGAATAATATCGTCAGAGAAATTTCAAAAACAAAACAGAGAGAGCAAAAACTTTCGTCGGTTACGAAGATGGTGAATGTGATATTAGAATGTAAATAGAAATTACAAGCTAGGGCATCTCCAGGGTTTAATGATAGGTGGCCACATATTGCCTATACGTCATTGATATGACATGTGAGGCGCCTATCCAGATTTTTCCACCACAGGGGTGGGGGGTCTGCCCTAAGGACGTAGCCCTTTTATACACGCACCATCGGGCAAGACAATCCTAAGGTTAGGACCCTAGAAATGTAGTATCACACCTCACCGTGCTGCTTTTGTACATTTGCTATCAACTATCGTAACTTTTTCCTCATTTTATGGCTGTTTTGCGCTATAAAACCTATTTAGAAAAAAAGTTTGCTCACAACGAATTTTAGTTCCTAAATGTAGTAAGCAAGACTGTTAACAACAATCTTTTCAATGGGTAACTTACTCGTTATAATGTCAGCCATATGGAGGCGAGTGCCATTGAGGAGAATTGTTCACATATTATTTCGACCACTCACATTTATAGGAAGTCACATATGATCTTTACTCCATTTGTATTTATTACCTTTCCTGTTGTATTTGTTATATTTGTCTATTGATAGAATTCCATGGCCCTCCCAGGACGGTTTTCTGAAAAAATTCTCAGAGTGTTCGTTAAAAAGACTGGTCCTGAGATGGATGAGATCTACCCATTGCTAGAGGAAGCATTCAATGAATGGTGCAAATCTAAAAAAAAAAGGTAAGAACGTCTAGTGCCTATTCAACTACGTCCTTACTTGCTGCAATAGATTTTCTATCGACAAGATTACGGAAAGTTTTCAAACTGATAAGAGGTACATCAGGCATTGTTATTTGCTCAGTTGCAAATATGTAGAGTTTTTGCTTGCTGATGTACTACATTTAGTGTAGTGTCAAGGTCAGTGTTCAATTTACATCAGCATTGTGACTAATAGTTTTTGTAACATCTCACAGTCTAAATAACGTATCTGAATGTATGTGTTTACATCCGAAATTTAAGTTAATATTGACGCTTTGCATCATATTACAAAGTGTGTACCATCGCTGCAAAGCGTTATCAATAGGTATTATGATATTCACTAAAATTTGTAAACGCCAAAAATTAAAGGTGAAAACACTAGGACGTAAATGCTGACAATCTGCAAAAGAAACTTGGAAAGAGGTGGAGATCTCGCGAGTCAGATGGAAGGAGATAACCGTCATCCAATGTATATTTTCACTCTTCCAAATTTCTATTTTACCTCCCCCCCCCCCCCCCCCCCCGTTCACCTTCGTTCTTCTATCAAGTTCCAATTTAATGCTATCTTGTGTCATGACTTACCACCAAACAGAAAGTTACAGACTCTGTTTAGTTAGACTCATATGTGGTTTCACCTTCGCAGCCTGGCGACATCTAAAAGTACGTCAGAGACCAAGACATCACCGGTTCCAGCAGTTTAGAAAGCTTCATATCAAGGAAGTCTCGAAGAAGTTGGAACATGATCAACAACACCAATAAGCAGAAAGTAGTCTTCATCAGCCTGTATTCAAATATCATTTATTCGTTACCATTCATTGTTATTCATTTATAAATGGCGAAATAACAGAGGCTCTTTTGTAATCCAGAGCATTTAGATGTTATTGATAGAATAATTTTCAATCATAAACTTTGACCTAAGATACATGACCATGCTAATGGTATTACTTGTTCATCTTATGAAATGGAAACATTGACTTTATGATCTAACATAATCAGAAGGTACAAGTTAAAAGAGAATATTTGATTGTGACATCTTAAGTAATTCCATTTGCACTTTCTTCTTCCAAATCAAGTGATATTTGACGTATCCGTAATCAATGCTTTCCTGCTTAGAGTTAGACCATAAGTTACTTGACAGCATTGGTGGACTTGGACCAACCATGCTTCATACTCAAAACTATAGAGATTCAGATTTTATGTGTAGGACGTCAAGATAGGGAAAATAAAAACCCAAACGGAGTTTTCTGTCTCCTGGCAGAGACTGGCATTTTCTGACTGAATTTGTCATTTGCCGATCATTTGTGCCACAAACCTGTTGAGGAGATAAAAGGTTTATTTCCAATTTTAAAGGACAAATTTGACTAACGTTTTGTCACTTGAAACTCAAAACAAACATTTAGTAGCAAAAGGAGTTTAAAACTTTCAAACATTTTTCTTTCATTCCGATTAATACAATGATACAGTAAGTAGTCTCTGGTATTGTAAGTATCAATATGCCAATCTCCCACACCAACTGAACTCTATTATCACACACCAGATCGCCAACTAAGCCAGGAATTGGAATGTGAACATGCAGAAGTGGATACTAGCATCAATAATAGAAACTGATCGCACTAGATACTGTATTCTTTAGATCTAAGTGGTGAAAAGAACCACATGACTTCTATACAGTTATGCATAGTTCTGAAATTTTAAAAGAAATGTTCAGTATTTCAAAATGATAAATTGCACTCTATGTGAAAAATTTGTGATGTCACCATGATGGCGCAACTACTCGAATATATTTCGTGTTTCATTATAATGTTGACTGTCATAAAGAGACATTACAACGGTTTAAAGAGATCATGACTTTAATTTCCACAATATATTGGGTAAATTTTCAGTTCGTCCAATGTTCATTTTCACTAGTGCCAAATCTGGAGGTTAAATGAGGGCTTAGATTTTGAAGAAAAAACAAAGACTTCTTGCAATAATTTGCGACTTAATTTGGAACTTGGTATTTTGATAACCTTACGGTAACGGGAAATCTTTCTTGATCAATAAAGTCTACCTTCAAACAGCCTGAGCAATATAGTTGAGTTAGGAAGAAGATGTTGTCAAAGGTTTTGAAAAGTCTCCAGTGAAAAATATTCTCTATCATTTAAGAATGCCTTTAATTGTCAGGGCAATACGCCTTCAATGTCAGCAAGGATGGTTTGGAGAGAGGGGTTGTTGAGAGTTTAGCTGGTAGTGCTTAAGCGTTGTGATGAGGTTAAGGCAAACTGATGAACGTAAAGGCTTTACTATAATTCATAATTGCTCTGCCAAATTATGAACATTTTACAGAATTTTATAAAAATTATTTGTATGTTGTGTGGAATTGGAATTTAACCACTTCTCTGCAATTTTTTGGTGGCTGTGTGATAAATGTTTTCCATATCGTTCGTATTTGTCTTCGATTTTCAGGTTGACTTCTTTTTTTTAGTTTAAACTTACCAAGTTCAGATTATGACGATGTGAATGGTAGTAAAACTTTCAAGGATATGTAGATATGTTATTGACTGAGTCTTTGTTGACCAATAATCATTTAAGAAATTCTCAGAGATACTTTAAGCCTCATTTCTTAAGGAAGGGGAACCTACGTATGTGTTCAGGTCGGCATTTGATATGCTATAGTTGGATCCAGGTTGTTGTGCAACACCCACATCTGGAGTATGCAGCACTTCTTATAGAAAGATAAATATCCTGCAAGAATATGTAGCAGTAACTGACTTGACGTTCTGGCCAATAAGTCCATTCAAGTGGGACATGCACTATAGGGAATGTAAAGTTAAACTGCCTTTCTTTCAAACTGTCTTTCTCTTTCAACTGAGAGACTGTATTACTAGTCAGAGGTTTAACTTTTGGCAGGTTTCTTTCATGTTTATGGATGAGGACTTCACAGACAATAGTGAAGTTAAACTGTAAGGCTCATCATTTCAAACCACACTTTTGCTTGTGGTCGAGGAATGCAAGATTCTCAATTGGTTCTGCTATTTGATTGTCGGTAAATAGCGGGACAGATTCAGAGGCCTAGCTCATATTACACAACATACACATCGGCCCAGTGTTTTGATTACTCATGTGGAGGAGTTTTATACAAGCTGTGGGAGGAAGTTAAGCTGACTAAAACTGAAAAAAAAAGTGGTTGTGAGAATTGGAATTTTGTAGAGCTGTTAGTCTTTGTCTTTTAAGGGACTCATTGAGTTGATATCGTTTATGACGAGTTTGAGGGAAACCATTGTTTGGTTTCTTACACATTTCTTTATTATGCTTCTAATTAGCCTCATTAGTCATGTTTCTATTCTTGTAGTTACTGCAAATGTAAGACATTGTAATTTTTATAAACAGGGATTGTCTACGGTAATATATACATTTATGGCAAAACGTAGCTGGTCACAGATTTTCAATAAGTGATTTTGATTGATATTACCATTGCTTCAGTTGTGTTTTAGATCTTCACAATCTAATAGTATCAACATATGAGTAACACTCAACAGTTGTGACAAAATAGCGTGAAGTTTTGATGTTAGGTGTAGGTGATAGTAGTTGACGTGTGTAAATTTGTGGCTGGGGGTAAGCATGAGCTGAAGGGAAGGGGGCTCAATATTGTATTTGTTCATTCATGTGATTAGCTGAAGTATTTAACATCCTGTATTGTCGTCATTGTATTGTGAATATTGCAACAACTTAATTTTAACTGCAGTGATTTAAAAGCATGCATTTCTTCACTAAACTAGTTACATTTAGTCGGCATTCATTGCACTTCATTAATAAACCTGTCATTCTATTGCATTCTGATCTACGTTTAACATTAACATGTGTCAAAAATCAAGCAAAATGGTTTTGAAGATTTCCTCAGAAATAATAATGAGGTTTGATTTCAAAAGTACTATAGGTAGATGGAAGAAATAAAGGAAACAGCTTAATGTGATTTTGTTGTTCTATCTGTACGGTTTTCTTTTGACTTTCCTTTTGCACACTATATCAATGTTCTTTGTGATTGACCAACTTCATCTGCAAAGATTATCAACAAAATGAAACCTGGACTATTCAATGGTTTTCTGAAAACAAGGACTAAAAGCTTAAAGACAACTTATGGTCACTCTTTTTCTTCGCTCAGACCCCTGTGGGTAACATTGCACTGCGTGTCCTGCGTAGTTCCACTTATTGGATGTACGTTACCAGCCCTAAATAAGTGCCATTCTGCCATTACATGCAGTTTCCCCCCTTTGCTTCACCAGCTCCTTTAATCATCCATCCAACCGACATACGGCTCCCCGCACAAAGCTCCCCTTACCGCTTTACCTGTTGTCGATTCTATCATTCCTCGTGTCTGAGTGTCGGCAGCCGGATTGCCATTCACCCGAATAGCCCGTGGAAGAATCATTCCTCTCCACACCCGTTTTGAAGTATTTATCCTGGCAATGATTTGGGTGGGTCAGTAGTGACAGGCCAGGGGTGTCCCATGGTATTGGGACTATGGTTATAGAAAAGTATCAGGTTTAAGTGAAAAAGTGTGAGTGTGTCCATCTTTTGGTTTTTCCAAGCATACTTTGAAAAGCTTTGAGCAATTACTTGGAACTTGATAAAAAGTACACATGAAGATTAATGAGAATCAATGATGGCAGAATGTCCAAGATATACATTAGTTTGATTTATAATTTGCTTTATGGTTTGCTTTTAATAGCTTTAAAATTTACACCTTCAGAGCTAAAGGGAACGTAAATTAATAAATGTTCCGAATAGTGCAATCACAAATGTGGAGAAAACTTACAGAATGTTAGTTTTTCGAAACCAGACTACCTTATAAAGAAACCAAAAACTAAAAGAAAAAGACAAACAAGCTATTACAGAAGATAAAAAGTAAAGCAAAGTGAATGAAACGAAACTGATAACAAAAAGAAAAGAAGAGAGGGAGGTTACATGGACAGAATATTGAGGTCGACTGTTCCAAATGCCTTCGAACAAATATAGGAAGAAGCCCAGCATATCACTGCCTATTAAAGCTACACGGGTGTAAGACAAGCATGTGCCTCTAAAAACATCAATATTTGACAGGTTTTGATGGAAGTTGTGGCTCTTCAGCATTTTTAATGATCGACACAGCCAATATTCCAAAATGTCATTTTCATGTCACAAAACCTTTAAAATCGTCTTTAACAGAATCTGTTATGTTGAAAGTGGGCCCTAGAACTGTTAAGTGAGATGTCCAGTGATCTGGTAAGTATTTTTTGCTATACACGTCACGCCACACCAGATAGTGGTGATTTGTTTCCCACTATAACGGAGCGGTAGATATCTACTGCTCTGCACTAAATGGTCTCTTATAGTTTCAAAGATGTTATTCTAAATAACCAATCAAGTTCCCCCCCCCCCCCTCCCCATTGAATCCTCTTGAATGACATCCATTGTGTTAAAAATAGAAGTGTCATTTTCTGCGATCTGGCAAGAAATCTTGTCAAAAACTTTTCAGCAGGCTAAAGAGTCAACGGTGGGGGTTACCCTTGAATAGTGTCAAAGGTGTTTTCATTTAATACCCTGAAGGCCTATCCACCGGATGCTTTGTGGTGAGGACAAGGTACCCGACGTTATCCCTTTGCATCCTAGAAACAGTTTATCTATTCCTCTGCTTTGCACAGATATACATCAATTAAGCCGTTCACACAGGAAACGGAAGAAAGATTACGGAGCTGACTCTGCGGTAGCCTGACGAGGAGATGGCGCTCTCTCAGTAATCATAATACATTATTCGATTTTTGAATGATGAAGTAGGATTTTCTTTTGGACTAATAAAACACACTCATGACGCATGCCTTCCGAACAGGGAGTTGCTACTTGACAAATAGCAACCCCCTGTTCCGAATGATTTAATCATTGACAAAGTCCTTGTGCGTTCAGAAACAGAGTTGACCTACGTCACCTGGAGTCACCTGTGATTTTTCCTACGTCTTCATTTCTTAAAATGTTTTGAGAACTTATGTAATACACGCGAAGGAAAACCGTCTTTAGTATTGATGAATCCTGTTCAGGTTCCATTCAAATAGTCTCAACAAGGACGTACTACATGGCAAATGAAGTTGCAACAAGTAGCCAGAGATTATTTAGAAATGAGGTTGAGGAGGGGTCCAAAGTAAGGTTCTGTCCCTTGGGCAACACAAAATGCAATTTAGAGGCATCTGGATGCAATATGGTGCAATGTTTGTGATGCAATGTTTGTCAAAAATCACTGTAAAGCGCCTGTAAAATTGGAAGAAAAGCTATTTGTTAAAATAAAAACAAACAAGTCTATCAATATAAAGAATGTAAGAGAGTATAAAACACTTACATATATCCATAAGAAGAACATCTTCAGAGCTCATACTAAATTTCAAGTAAGTGTTGAAAGTGACTACAACCTTTGTCCTCCTTTTATGAATGTATGATTGTGGAGGACTATAATCTAACGAGGTCCCTCATTGATGTGTGCCTAGGGTCCCCATAGAGGTAAAGTGGGCTCTTGAGCCCTAGAAAATCATAAACTCAAACAAAAATGGAAGAAAAATAACATCACCCTTTCGTTGAGGAAGTGTGAATTGAGAAAGGTATGTGCTAAAAATGACAAAGATCTAACCAGAGAAAATTCACTGGGCCAGACAGAATTTAAAGTGCCGTTTCTTGCAATCTGAGAAGGGTTTTTTAACATTTGCTTTCTACACATTACATGTCCGCTTTTGGTGCATAAGTCGGCTTAGATGATGTCATAACTGCTTGCCGCCTTCCTTAACTTCTCACTAGTTTGTCACATTCGTGATCCCCCACCCCTTTGACTAAAATGTGTAGAATACGTAGCTGAAATGAAAGACATTAGAAACATGCTTAGTGTCATGACTGGTACTCTCTCACTTTTATATGTATTTTGTATTTGACTAAAGCTGGTAATATAGGTAACGTTCGAAAATGCTCGTTCTTAAGTGCACTTCAACCAGTAAAAACTCACGAGGTTACGAGTCCTGGATGTCGAACAATAATTCTCCATGTACGTCACAATCTGACAAGTAAACGTGTAGAACTGGAGCCCCTCCCCCATATAGGCAAGACCTGGTTCGTTCAAAAACAGGTCGGATACTACCGAAGCTCTGATAGGGAAGTCCACTGTTTCAGAGAAGCCCATTTTATGTTCGGGGTATTAATATGGCGTGCATGTAACAGTTTGAAAACTACAGGTAATTTCGTCCCCCCCCCCTTTTTTTTTTTGAGTCGGTGGTTGAAGGAAGTGCTAATTCCAATTCTTAAAATGTGTGTACCTCACCGACCCCCCCCCCCCCCCAACGCTTTCAGGAATCCTTATAAACGCTGTTTCCGATAATTAAAAAAAAAAGTCCGGTATCCATTCCATTGTAAGAAAGTCAACAAAAAAATATAAAAGATTCCTCTGGAAAGTTGGCTGCCCATATGAAAAGTCATTCTAACTTTATTCAGGAATTTCAGATATCTCTAATTAATTTCAGATATCTTAAATAGAATTTCAGATATCTCTAATTAAATTTAGCCTAAGATATTTGTAACTTAATTTATAATATCTGAAATTGAATTTTAGATATCTGAAATTGAATTTTAGATATCTGAAATTGAATTTCATATAGATATCTGAAATGCAACTCACACCATGTTTAATTCATACGTGTATGCAATGCTGCTGCCAATTGTGATACTGTTAGTTCAACTGGGATCGCATTATTACATATTTATCAGTTAGCATCCTGCTGCTATATGTTGACTAGGCCTAAGTACTAGCACTTAGGTACGGTGCACTGAACTTCAGGATGGAAAATGATGTGACTTTGCGAGGCACTACTACATCTACCTGACGTTCCTAACCCCCCCCCACCCCTTTTCCTAGCCCCCCCCCCCCTCACCCATTTCCACATTTTATCCGATACTGGAAACTTATGGTTGCTTGGTCGCGATCAAGCAAGTGGTTGACATACCTGCACAGGTAGCTTGGCGCCGGCAGAAACCCCAGTACGGTAGTTCACGGGATAATACTGTAGGCTCATACTGTAAGGTATACGCATACAGTACTCACAGTCAGAGTACTTCACTCATGAATATCTAACAGACTTTCAGATATCTCGAATTAATTTCCAGATATCTTGAATTGAATTTAAAATATCTTCAATTCAATTTCAGATATCTTCAATTCAATTTTAGATATTTACAATAACAGACATTTAGAGATATCTGAAATTCCTGGTTAAATGTTAAAATAGCTTTCCAAACACCCGACGAACTAATATAGAAGGACCTGTCTTTCAAACTGGGCTCCTTCAAGAGACAGCGGTAAGCTCCATGTTGCTCCACCATGATGACCTACGGTCCTGTCCTCCAGCGCCTTTCGCAGTGCCAGGTTCTTCTCTCTTTAACATCTGCAAATAATTTTGCAGCGGCTCCCAAAATACATCTTCACCATGGTGAAGCCTCCATCTTCCACCCAAAATCCCCCTCCCATGCAGCTAGTTTTTTTTAAATGGCGCTCAAGTGTATCGCAGCATGTGTCCGTGACATGTGTCTGGTGTATACAAGGACAACATTTCTCTGTCCAGGTGTGTCACAACATGTGTCGACACATTTATTGTGAAATGTTGATAGCGTACACAGGACTTTACTCTGAACTGTCTTATACGTTAATATTTGCCTGTTGTGGCGAAAGCAGGCGTCCGGGGAAAGCCAACTAGAAACGCACCCGGAAAGAATATCGTGCAGTATTTGACATTTTTGTGAGGATAGGAAGGGTGAGTCCATAGAAAAGCCGCCTGGAATATTCTTCTAGACTAACGTTATTATGCTTATTTTTGCGTATTTGTTACTTTTAATATAGGGAAAGAAAGGGGAAATCAACTTGATTATGCACTTGCTTGAAAAAGTCCCCACCCCCCGAGGCTCTCATTGAACTAAGTTACCCACATGAGAGCCAGGCCTATATGATCAGGATCAGTGGTGTAAACAGCGGGGGAGGGCTTGAAAGAGTTCCCCCACCAATAGAAATTTTGGAGACGCGATGGATGATGTTGAAAAACAAAGGAGAGCAGAATAAAAAAGAACGATGAAAGGAGGAATGGATGATAAGTTGACGGATTGGGGGTAGGGGGACTAGAAAATGACGGGGCCGGGAACTGACTCGAAATGTGTGTCCTTTTGATGATATTGAAATCTAACACAATGTAGATTAATAACACAATTGAAACAAGATGTTCATAAAGGTGTAAAAGTGTTGATTCGGAGCTTCGATTGCGCACACATGCTTATACGTAGTTTACGATTATGCGACTATATGGGGGAAAGGTATATTTGGCATATTTATTTCACTCAGAACGCATTGGCAATACATTTCCCCGAACAGTCAAAACCTTGGCTATTAATGATGTCATAGTCTCTCGAGACAATGCCCCTATACTTTTTTTTTCAAACCTAACTCTGAATTAAAAAATAAGCCCCCAAAAAGTATTGGTTGTCAATGCCAACTAAGGCCATTGCCAATACGAACCAATAGTCTGTCATACTACCATTTAAAAGTATGTCAATCTTACTACTTAATAGCACATCAATTCTACTTCTTAAAGGTACGTCAATTTTACTACTTAAACGTAGGTCATTTTCGTTCAGTAAAAGAAATTTCAAATGTGTCATTGGTTTTCAAATGGTGCACGTAACAAGCTTATGTTTTACCCGGCATTTCCCCTAAAACGTCATTCCAATCGGGTACTGCGTCTGTTCCTTGCTTAAAATGGGTCATTATCAACCAATAAAAAAGTGGGGTCTAAAGGTTTGTTCAGCCCCCCCCCCCCCCCACACACACACACACACTCACTATTTGCCACACTGTTTCAAGAATAAATGAAACAGGATGTATAATTAGTTACTATTCTTGTATCATCTCAACCCATCTGACATGACACGTACTACCACTTTCCATACAACGATTTTTATCTCATTAATTGAAAAGTTGCAGGCATGGGGTCCCTGTTTCAAGACTGAGTACGTACAGAAAGCCAAAATGGCAAAACGAATCGTGGCAGCGTGATTTTAAGTGGTAGCGGTGATTGTGATTCGTTTTTATGTTTTGGCGTTCCATAGGTACAGGAAGCTTGGAAGTCATTTCCGGGAATCTGAAAGGTTTGAAAAGTCATAAATATTTTTTTTTGGTTTTTGCCAACCGATAGTGGTTCTACACTTAGATAGTCTGCTGGCACTCAGCACCCTCCAATACTGCCTTCGTCCAGTAACCTTTATTTTGGGTTCATGCACCATGAATGGGCATCTGAAAAGAGGCAAAAAAGATCCTTTTTAGGCAAAATGGAAGGCATGCCCCATCCCCTTGGACCCCTTCCCACGTCACGTATCTGTGGGCTAACTGATTAAAAATCCTGACTTAAGTCTTGGGAGGGGTAGAGACCGAAGTTGTTGTGATTGTGATTGGACCTGTGATTGATGCCATCATCGGTTGTCGCGGAGCGTAACAAGAAAATATCTGAGATAGCCCGAAATGGCACTTCCCATGTTTTATTTTTGCATTTTTGCTTCATATAATGTCATGTCTCAACGCTCAACACATTAATTTTTTTCTACAAGTTATTAACAGGTGACAGTCACAGGTGCAGTGACTTACTACCATTCATCTTGTTCAAGGCGTCGAATCAGTTTTTTTTTTTTTTAGTAGTAGTCATGCACAAACTTGGAGTACTGAATATTGTGGGATTTTCTTGAGAAATTTGTAACGCATATCTTGATTTCATGATCCATGTATTCTGTATTGACGTGGGGGCGTAATGCACGTTTTAAGCACGTGCATGTTCCCCTCTACCAATTGTCCCCGCGATGTACGTTCAAGCTATGAGTATGAGCTGTGACAGCGGCGAGGCTACGAGTTTTCGATTGTAGGCGCGCTGCATAATATAAACACCCAGTGCTCTTGACATACACTGGATGGGGAGGGGGCTGTGCCGGGAGAAATATCTAAGGGAAGCACGACCATCAGTTGGTGGGGAGCGCACAAGAAATTTGGGGCTTTTCAAACTCGCCAGACCAGATGGCCGGAAACGGCACTTCCCGGGTGTTCTAAGCTGCAAGTGCGCACTTTCTTGAAATAGTGATCTCATGTGTGCAGTTTCTTAAATTTATGAGAAAAGAAGTAAATCTATGAAAATGGTAATACATATCAGATGGGTTGTTATAAAAACAACAATCAAAATAATGCATCCTCTTATACTTGGCACATACTTGAACGATGAACATAATTATCCCTAGTTCCCCATTTTTCTTGTTTGGCTGATTGGACAGCGGAGTCACGGGGATTGTTTGCAGGGTGGTCAAAAGTCTCGACATGCGCGGCCAGGAGCGAAGCTGGATTTTTTTTCTTCTTCTTTCAGGACCTGGGACAAGAATGAGGAGGAATCAGAGGTTGTGATACAATCATGTGATTCGGAAATACAGTATCCCCCGGTTTCGTTGGCGCACCCAGAATTTTGGATTAGGAGTGACCTGAGAAATGAAAGAGGACTATATAAGAGGGGCGCAACTCCGTTGGAGTTCAAAGCCTACCAGAGTAAAAAAGAAAATACCCCTTCCCCTAGATCTCCGTTGACCGCCCTTCTCAAACTCAGCAAAGTAAGCTACGGGAAATGGCAATATAAGTGAGTGGAGAAAAAAATAGACAAGTTGGTCGATCAATTTCAAACCTAAAGTTAATATCTTTTATTAAGGTCAGACAAAATGAAGAAGACAAAGAGTATTTTTTTTTTATTTACTATGGCAGTCGGTGGAAGTTACTATAATTAGACCACAGGTGCATTTCACCGCTTAAATCAGTCACTTATGTTGGAGTAAACAACTTAGTGATGAGAGTGTTACATAACTATCAAAAGCAAAGTTAAGCTAAATTAGGTTTTCCCACACACAAACCTGAACAGTTTAACATTTGAGGATCAGAAAGCCCCTTGGCTCTTCGGAACCCCCAAACCAGAGTTACCATCACCTGCAAGGTTAACCTAGTTCTCCTTTGTATTGAGGTTAATGAAGTAGGCGTGTATTTATCACTCCCTGGCAAGCCTGCCCCAAATATGCTCCCCATTAGCCTGCCCCGTGCATGTAAGACGTCCCAATCTGACAGACGTGATTGTATCCTCATTCTGTAACCTAGCCGGGTACTCACACTACAAGTTTGTTATGTGATATCATTTTCGTTGTTGAATATTGCAGCATAGGCCTAACACACCTTTGCTTATGCAAACTGATATTCAGTCACATCGTCACAAGTACTTCTAAGGGAAACGAGAACTAGAAGAGAATTGCAAACCGACTTGATGATTTTTCAAAAGAAAGTACGGACGACTGCTTATCCCCTCCATTTTTTTTTTTTTTTTTTCGTTGATAGAAACTCTCACTGCAGCTTTCTAAACTTTTACTAGGTAAGGCAATATGCTGTTCAGGGAGTCGACAAAATCCATCATTGCTATCAAATTTCGGGTCTTTAGTATTCCAGTCCTCTAGTTTTTGTACTATCGTAAGTATGATGGCCAAGTTTTCTGAAGCGATTGCAGGCTATGTGCTATCTGCAATTCACGGTCAAAACCTGAGAAGGATAACGGTAGCCACGGCCGTTTAAATACTTTATCGCCAAAAGGTGCTTTACCACCCACGGTGAACCATGAATCACATGATTGTACAGCGTATGCATGGTTCTACGAATATGACTAGGATCTAATTTTAGCTAGTTACATGTAACACTCCCCTTTTACCCAGGGTTGACGACCTTGGTCTAGGTTACAAACAGAGAGTTTACAACCACAGAAGATGCGACACATTGTCAATTCGTCGAGTACAAGAACGCCTTCAGTACAGGAATGGAAGCTACAACGTTGACTACCGTCTCGTAAGACTTAACCACTATATTTTCGCTAGGGAGTAGACCCTATTGGGCCGGATCATCGGCATCGCATACATCGCATACACATACAAGTTGTCTTGTACATTCACACATTACGGTTTCCCCCGATGGACAGCGGTTGAGCGGCGGACAAATCAAGTGGATGATAGTATAGGAACTAGGTAAGTCATAAAAGGGGAAGCTTCACGAGAGGTGTTGTATGTCGGTTGGATGGGCGATTAGGGACATTATGAAGGTAGAGATGCGCCGGTGAAGTAAAAGGTGGTAACAGGTGGGTATATGGCCGAATAGCCTTTAGCAAGAGCTTCTGCCTAAAAAGATCCTGCAGGGATAATTGGATTTGTGGTAAAATATGTTTTTTGTCACCATTAGGTTTTCCAAACATAATTTATTCAAACTTCATTTCACATTAGCCTGAGCCTAGCTACGAATGAAGGGCAACAAATTGCGTGTTGCAAGGGCCTACATGGCATATAAATTTTGTAAAAGTTGAGACATTTGTTTCTTTAAAGGTATCCAAAACGATATGGTTTAGGTTTCGCCTATTCCTCAGTATCCTGTGAAAGAAACTACACAAATTTGCAAAGTTAAAAATGCAACGAATTTCATCAAGTTAGAAATATTATGAAAAATTATATTAAAAAATATCCAACTTGTAAACCTTAATTCAAAAATGGCCTATCCAAACTAGAACTTGAGCCTGATATCCAAATTCAGGTTGCAGGGATATAGTCCGATATGGCGCATATAGTATTTGCTAAGATGGAGGCCGACAAGGATTGAAGTAGCAACAAGGTCGCAATGAATGTTGTCTGGAAATCGCTGGCGCTATTATGGGCTCAGTGCGCTCTTACTTTTTCATCAACGTCATGGACCGACGGGGATGTCCTTTTTCAACTTAGTTTGGATGGAGCGTAATTTGAATTTTTGATAATGTTCATATCTCAAGTTAATTTTAATGTCTGCAATTCTAACATTGGATATCTGTAGGCTACCCCAGATTTTAATATGCAGTTTGGAGATTCGAAAAAGAATTTCACATACTTCTATATAATTGTGGATATATCTAATTCGAAATTTATGGGTAAGAAGTTGTAATTTTATGAATGTCTTTTTCACTCACAAAAGCAAAAGAGTACCCTAATTTTGGATGTATTGAATACGATCCATTTGACGGATCTGTAATATATTTACCATTTGAGCTGTTTATAACCATCCTTCAGTGGTTCTGTAATGATCAGCGTTTCATCTTTACCCAGTAATGATGCTTGCGGATGACCTTCCAAACCGAGAATCATAGATGTAGACCTGTTCTAGCGATTCACCTGTCATTCTAGAAACTTAGGTTGATATCAAAATGATAACAGGCTATACGTTAACCATATATGGTTAGTATACGGTCACTATGATTGAAATATGATAGTTAAGGTGTTCGACGGTACCTATACCCCCCCCCCCCTACTCCCACCTTCTCATCGCGCATGTTTGACATGGGACACTCACTTTGCTCTCTGGTCAGTCCCACTGGTTACAACGGTTTATTTTCATCTTATGTGTTTCCTGTGTAGCTGCCCCTATCAGACAAATACTATATCAGAAATATATAGATCAAAAACAATTTAGCTGTTGTTGTCAACGAATCAGCCACAGCCTCTGTCAGCCCCTCATCCAGTAGCGCTAGGGGGTGGCCTTTGCATGGTTTACCGGAAGCATATAATGACCGCACATTGCATTAACTCCCAATCCTTTCCAAAAGTTGATTGCTTGCAGGAAAATGTAAATATAATCTGAACCCGCCATTTTCCGACTGAAGTTTTCCAAGATTACCACCCCCCTCTCCAACACAAACACTCATAAATTCCTCCATCAAACACTTCACCCAATCCATCATAACTTCCCCTCCAATTCCTACTGCAGCATACTCCATAAAACTATGGATCAAAGAAGTATACCACCTCCCAAATCGCAGATATGCTTATGAGTTTGCTTGCATGATCAATTAGAATTTCACAATGCACCAATGGTCTTTAGAAAAAGAAGGAAATTAAAAGAAAAAGAATCATACTGTTTTGAAAATACTGTCATTTTAACCTCTTAAACTGCTTATTTGAAATCTGTAATTTGTAAGCAGGAGTGGCGGACGTCAAGTTGAGTCAATTAAGGGGCAACATATTGTCACCCTCGAAATTGGTTATGGGGCCACATAGGTTGCAAGCCTTCCCTCTGTTGCCCGTCTTTTATACTAACACGTTAGCTAGAGCAATTGGCATGTTTGTCAATAATTAAGACAAGTTTTTGTAGTAGACAATATCTTTATTACTTTTCCAGTTTCGTTATAGTTAATTTTCTTATTCTCTTTACTTTTTGTTTTGGCTCAAGAGGTGTTTTGGTGTCCCATGATGCCTATCCGCAGACAAGGGCCCTTTTCAACGTACATTCTGGGGGTTGGCCCCCAGTCCCCTAATTGGCCTTTAAGCAGCCCCCCCCCCCCCCCACAGTCCCTTTTGTCACTAAGAACGCATAATGATGATAGCCAAAAAAAAAAAAAACCAAGAGATTGAACCTCCCAAGTCTTGCGATCTATAAAGAGGAAGGGGTGAGGTATGGATTTCATTTAGTATCGTCAGGAATTTTTTTCTTACGTTTGTTATAAAATAATAGACTATTACCACTAATAGTTCCCCAACATGTAAAATGCAATTTTAAAAAGTGCCACTTCCTACAATTTAGGACAATGGTGGGGAGTCGAGGGCCTTGAAAGCTAATCACTCAAATGAAAAAAGTGAGGGGGAACTAATTGAATTTATGCCTCCATCATATTTACCAAGAGCTTCAAGAATTAATGAAATAGTATTCGTAACTCATTCTTATATCATCTCAACCATTTGCTACTATTTTCATAGAAAGATTTTTTTTCCTCCGTGCATGAGAACTTTCACATGCAGCTCAGATCGAATACCCAAGAAGTCTCGTTTCAGACCATCTGGTGGACTTGAAGGCCAAACATGTTGGACAACCCAACTGATGTTTTAGTTCTGCTTAGATAGTTTTACCTACACTCAGTTTCCTTCCCCTCGATCGTTGTCGCTTTGCAGCATCTGCCACGCCCATCTTTTTTTTTGTTCGGCTGTGCCTGATTTGCCCTAAGGCTTTGGTCAACCAATGGTACTCAATGAGATGGGCCGCTTTTGCTACATGGTCCCTCTAGTCCAATTTATTTTAAAAAAAAAATGCCACGCCACGGACGGCATTTGGTCAGCTGGCCGAAGATTTTACTCTCCCTATTTGTAAAGTAACTGGTTCTAAAATTTCATGTATTCCACTCCTCAACTTCGAAGAAAAACAGAAAAAGGAATGAGAGATGATGACAAGACCAGCCCGACATCAGCTCCTTTCTAGTCAGCGTCCAACTTTGAATGTCAGTCTACAGCAGGGGTGTTGAAAAGTCTCCGGATAGTATACTTCGATGAAAACTTGTCAGGTCACTTGAGCTGAGTGGAGGGCAAAAGTTCTGACTGCCAGGACGTTGGTCAAACTCTCCATACCACCCGGCTCGATGGTGCGTCATTGTGGGTCTAACTCAGCTGACAACCATTATTGCAACTTCTTCAATGTATATCAATTTGTAATTAGTATGCACTAATCAAATTTGGGTAGGTTGGTGTTGATTAATAAACCTGTGGTCAGAGCAGGCTGAGATGACTGGGTCAAAGAAAGTTTACCACGTATAAACTCAGAAAACGGAAATATCTTCTTGCCAATGTAGAAGGGTTTTACCTACACCCCCTTTGACATATGCATGCATGATACCCACCAATCCGTCAGACTCCATAAAGTACCCCACCCCTTCCCGGCCCCTTTCACAAACGCGTGCGCGCGCTTCCCAGTCCAGCCTGGGCCCAAGGGTAATAGTAACCTTGGTAATCTTCAGTCCACATGAAGGTTATGTAAACGTGAAACGACGAAAGTGCCCTGCTGAGAATTCTTTAGAAAAGGTGCTGTGCTTTAGTCCCAAGGGGAATGATAAACTGAATCGTGTTTTGTTTAGTTTTCCAACATAAAGGACCGTCTGTGGTGGGCCCTTTTTATTCTCTCTGATACTGCTTGCAGCAAATTTTCCTACGCTGTTCCCGTGGCAGTTTGCGTTCCTGCTTTCCAGAGCCATATCTAGAGATGGCTCCACTGCTTCCGTGGGAATAATTGTTTCTGTGTCATCGATTGTATAATGGTCACGAAGCTAATACCGGTTTTCCGATCTTGCCAAAGTATAATGTCTTAGGCCTGGCTACGCTGAGCTGAGGCGTTCCACATATAGTGGCTAACTCCTCAGCTGAGAGGTGTTCTTGTTCCTTCAACAACTTGTGATTCTGTGCAATCATTTGCGTATTGTCTAACTGCAGAGAACTGAAGCTGATTTAGCTACTTTGGTATGTCATGTGGATGTATGGAGGGAAGATTGCAGAAGCAATTTAGGCCTTAGTCGTTTGGTATTTATAATAACGCAATCAGCAACAAGCACACAGGGCCTGAGTTTTGATGACTAGGCCTACCTAGGCTAGGCGTCTTAACTAATGTTAGGAGTAGTATAATAAACGCGAGCTTAACTTTAGTAACGGTCTACCCTGCACAGTAACTAGGCATAGGCCTAGAACTAGTTTGGTGTTAGTGTTAGCAAGGGCATCTAGAATGACCCATCCCTAAGTTAGAGTGACACACCCCTAGCTGGTATAACTTAAACTGTCTAAAACTGTATACTTCAGACTACCCAGGTCTAACCTATTTTGTTGAAACCAGAGTGACATATTACTAGGCCTAAACACTGAAAATAAGTCTGTTGGCAAGTGTGTCCAGGCTAGGCTAGCCCTTTAACAGGGCTTTGTGTTATGTTGCATTGCCTTAGTTTAAGCTCATGACAGTACGTCACATCACAGCCCTTGCGCTGCTAACACAAATTTTTAACTCATGCCAGGGTCAATGTACCGTACATCACATTTTGTGTGGATGGATCCCTACAGGCTACAGTCCTGCTGCAGCGGGCACACCTCCATTAGCTGTTCCATTGACTTACGCACTAAATTACTTCTGTTTCCTACCCCTCACAGCCTTGTCAAAGTTCACAACCCCCATAAACTACCCCTCACATGAAAGCCAATATGTTGGCCTATTATGGCACAACAAATTTACCATAGCATGACTGTTTAGATTTTGAGATACAAGGGGAAGAAATTTAGAGGGTGTGCACCTGCTCATATTAATCCGCAAAGTGACGAAAATTAACCCTTTTTCACACCAATTATGGAAACGGCCTAAACACCTCCGATCCATCTAAATTTGCCGTCACTCAGGCATTGACATTCCC
>CM037832.1:4373358-4433834 GCA_021234535.1 Stichopus chloronotus | reverse complement strand
TTGAACGACATGACGTCGATAGCACTTGTACTGAGTGATATAGCATCAACAGTAATGATATTGAGCAATTCATGGCAGGCATTGACAGTACCTCTATTGAGTAACAAAGAGATCGACAATATTGATACAGCACTGGGTAACATGTCATACATACTCACATGGACATTGATATCACTCTCTTGCAGCTCTTCCTTTGCTTTAGGTGGGAGCTCAGCGTAAATTTCCTTCGTAACATCATTTTCCTTGAAAGTATTGATCTGAGAAATATAGTAGGAGGGAAAGGAAACACTTTCCGAGAGTGTTAGATTGCGTGTATGTGCGTCGTTGACATGAGGATCTCAGCTCTACAATTTCTTAGTAACATTAATCTATGAAAAGTGGACATGTACAGGCCCGTATCCAGGGGGTTCATGGGGTTCGGACGACCCCCCCCCCCAACAAGATCTGCAGTTCCGCTCAGCTTATGATAGTAGGCCTAGCAACATATACAATGAGTTTTACTTTGTTGGTCATAATTGTCGGGTAAAATGTTCCACTTGTGGTAAAATCTAGCCCCCCCCTGAAAAAGCTGCATACGGGCCTGATGTATATCGGATGGTATGAGGTAACACGAGACTCACAATGAATTACGTATCCTTTTTCATTTACTCAACATGAGATATCCCTTTTCTCACCTACTGTATCTCTGTTACATACCCTATCTATTAGATAGCATCAAAAACTGATACAATGCCAAATAACACCCCAACATTTTCGAAATTAAAAACAACGCCAAATTCACTCCTGCCTGCTGACCGTAATCCGTAAGCTTAATGCATAATTAATACATTGTACTTTGGACCGATCGAAAATATATTCAGTCACAAAAGTTTCCTATCGAGGTCTCTCTTTTGAAACACTTGACAACTATTGTGGAGGGAAGGAAGGAGGTTGAATATACCTTTGTCCCTCCTCTGCCTTCGTGGGGTTGTGAGTCCCCAAGCCATTCAGCTTTCCTCCCATGCCGTTGGGAGACACTTCCCAGTCTTGGAAGTGTAGGAATCTATGTAAGCTAAGCGTTACCATCAGTTGGCGCATTCCGTTACAAAACTTTGTTGATAAAAATACTTCAGACTTGTTAGAACGATGGAAAGCACACTGCATTGAGGTTATCTTGCAAACGTACATCCTACTGCTGAGATATTTCGTGCTAAAATTAACATTTTCCATCATATGATTCTCTCAATATATTTTCTTTTCATTACCTTTTGTCAACAATTTTTTCCTAGGTTGATGTAGATACAATGTACGCGTGGCACTACTAATGGACAGTGTAAAACTTACTTGCCCCTTTTTTTTCCTCCATCAAAGTTTTTGTTTGGTAGAGGATGGTATATTTAGACGTTGTCTTATAATGACAAACAACTCAAATCGCCTCTTCCAAAATATTCCAATCATGTTGTGCAGTATTGGTCTGTTCGGTGGGGTTACAATAATTGTCCAGAGTTACAATGATGGATTACTCAGTCGCTCTACAAAATACTCAAGGATAAAGGTGAAAGGGCTGAAAGGATATGTGCTGCAAATCAACAAATCATGTTATATCAAATCAGGATCATGTTTTATCATTTTAGATGCTAAACTACCACACAAGTGTGGTGGATTGGAGGAACCCTGTTGCATATATTATTACTATTTCACGTTGGGTGACTACCAACTTCACAATAATTTTGAATCAAATTTTTACACTAGGTCCGTTCAGATGGGAAAATCTTAGAATGGTCTTGGACGAACAAAACCGGCTAGGAAACCTGAACCTCCAGGTCATACGGATTATTACTTCAGCTGCTTCCAGTGTTATCTGCCACAGTAGCGGTACCGTGATAGGATTGAAGTTCCACTAACAATTGTGTCAAACGCGACAGTCTTGTCATATGCATGCATGGAAAGTACAGTATATACATGCACCCAACGCGTTTCCGACAACAGAATATAACATGTGCGACATGCTTTTTCTATAAGTCAGTATATTGTTAATAAACACTAGAGTTAAGCTTTAGAAATATCGTATACTGAGATTCAATAAAAAGAAAGAGCGCCACCATACAATCAGTGTATGTGTCTATTTTTCTCGGTAGTTGAATTCCCTTGCAAAGGACGATACAATTGACGACGAGCACTGATGAAAGTCCTCTTGTTGAGAAAAGTGTAAAGTTGAGAAGAGATAACATCCAGAGAAATTATTGAGATCTGTGGCAGGGAAATTTCTCGTGTGAAAATCAACGTGTATCGTCATAATCAAGGGCATCGGTGTGGTATCCTAACGTGTCGAGTCACCTCATGGGACTAAGGTGTTGCGAACACAGAGTTCGTCCATATGTGGTGTTACTGGCGTAGCCTATGCGGTGTAAATTGTGATTCGGATACGGTGGGCCGATTAATGTTTTAGGCCTACTACCAAGCCTCCGTATTACCCGTTGGTGTACTGTAAGATACAACTATGCCGCTAGGCCTACCAATAACAAAGTATAGTCCAGATGCAAACAACATTACTACAGTCAGTCCGACCAAGAATTGGTGTACGTCACTGTATGTATAATACGAAAGATGATTTTCATTATATGCTACTGTAGTAGGAGTGCTAAGGGCTAGATATGGTTACACTTAAAATTGATCCATATACAGCAAGTGAGAAGCATTGGGATTTTTACAGGAGATTTTGGAACAATATTACATAGTCCAAGGATTTACTTACAGAAAGGAAACACTCTTCTATCTGCTGTACAGTGGGTACACCAAGTTACGCCATCCTAAAATATCTTGTGGTTCCGAGGAAACTAGCAGAGTTAAATTTATGATGATATTACCAAGTATTCGTTAAGAGAAAATGCAATGTGTCCAGAGTGAGAGCAGTGAAGATAAAAACAAGGGATGTCTATTATACTGACGTAGTAAAGTCTATGAATGTATTCACTATATGTGTCTTCTACCGGAAAAAGGATCTTAACATTCTTGTGGTGATAGGTCTTTTCATGTTGTTGCCCCTCACTTTCGGAACACACTCCCACTGGCATTGAGATCCTGTAATAGCATCTCGGTTTTTAAAAGACTTCTTAAAACTCATGAGACAAGCTTTCCCTAATTCGTTGTAATTGTCTTCACGTCCTCATTTTTCTGTTCTTTGCGCCTTGAGCACCTTGCAGGGTGGATATGTGCGCATTATAAATTATTATTATTACTCAATGTTACAGTCAGTGCTAACAAAAAGCTTTTGAATATGGAAGTAGACACAGGGTGTGGGAAGTCACTAACAACATATCAGAGTATAGGAAGAAATTTTCTCATATTCCATTGAGTAAGCGTAATATTGTTCTGAAAAACGTACACCGGGGAGAATCTCAGACTGTATTGGTGTGCCATTCTGGATCAAGATCACTTCAAGATCACTTGGTAGTGAAAGGAAGCAGTCCCAAAAAAGCCTGAGGCACTTGCTATACGTTTTTTATTACAAACGTTCTATCAGTATCTCTGTGGTAAACCTTTTACACTGATTTGTGATAGTAAGCGGTTGACGTTGGTGCTAGGACCAAAGCGTAAAATTTAGGGTGGGCAGTCATTCTTTCACATGCAGTTTTCGAAGTCCTAAGTACAATGCAAATGCTGATTTCTTTCACTGTCTTCGGATGGTGCTGAAGACAAGAATTCTTCCATCGTTTTCTGGAGAAGCAAAGCTTCGAGATCAAACAAATATCAGATGGAAAATTGTCCAATCAGCACAGATGCTTTACGAAAGGAAACAAAAATTGATTAGAATTGTCAAAAATCTGAAAATATACATTGTGTGGTTGGTCAGAGAGTGACACTGACCTTGCACTCAAAAAGTGGTTCCAAAAGAAAGATAAGTTGAGTGTTGAGGAAGGAAAAGAGTTGTTATCTCTAAGAATTTTCACAATCAGGTACAAAACGATTTGCATGGTCAACATCCTGGTATTGTTAAGAGCATAGCATGCATGCATGTATTCTGGCGATATTGAGACTAGAGTTAGAAATGTGGAATGTATGTTATCAGGTGTCTATGCCAAACTCAGGGAAAACCAAATTCAAGTACTTGAAACCATCTCGAATAGAACAGGATAGGAAACATAGCCAGCTTGCTAAGGAGTATTAGACGGTGGACTAAGGCTGATATTCTGTTTTTTATCCTCTCCCATGGAAGTATTTACAAAATAGCTTACTATAAATAGCTTACTGATAAAGTAGTTTAGGCCTAGCCTTCCACTTTGACTGTTAGGTAAGTACTACGATGGTATGCCTTTGTAAAACGTTCTTTTAACCAAATATCCCACATGGTTCTGAATGTAGATTCATTTTGCTAAGTATGCGTTTTCGAACAAATAATGGAAATAATAAAATCGTGGATTTTTTTGTGCAAATCTATATCTTTTATTCTCTTGTTCTAACACTGAAGTGAATTCATTGTTCAAGACGTAAGTTAAAGACATTGAGGTACAAGGCTAATAACAGTTATTACAGTGATTTGGGGATGATAATAGTTATTACGTGGTTTGAGTAGCACTGTCTGCAACTATGCAGTGATACAATAAAGATGTTTGTACTAGGAGTGTTTTTCCCTCCATAAAACGTTGCATGATTATGAAAAATCAATGAAAAAAGACTTATATGGAGGAGTTTCCTTATATTTAAATGTAATATTTTGCCATACGTTAACTACACAAAGAGTATCTACATACCAGTTCTCCAAAGATTATTTTGAGACAGGAATGTGTTTGGTCATGATGGACATTCATCAGCTTTGTCAGTTCTGAATTCTGATCAAGACTTAGCTCGCATGCAAATTACAATATATTACAGGCAATTTATATGATCTCGGTTGAGAAAACGTTCTTAAAGAATAATGCTCGGAGTGGTTTCAGACTGCCTCTATCCATACACATGACAGTCTCATTAAAAAGTTCATTTTAGACTGCTGAACTTCACAGTGTTTACGCAGTCACACACTAAAAGGCGTCATGGAAGTAATAGCCCGTAATAGTTTAGTTCATATATTTCAGACCTGCAGACCTTCAGACCTTTCTCCCAAGCAGTGTGGAAACCTGCATACAACCATCTTGTTATGCACTTAGGTTACTGTTGTATTTGATTTGAGATATGATTTCATCACGTAGACTGTTAACACTAAACAAGTTTACGAATAAAGTAGCTTCTAAACATTTTGTATCTTTGCAGATTTAAAAAGGAATGAGCCTTTCTCTCAAACAAACGATCACCATGATGCCATTTTGTGCAGAGATGGATTCAATGTAATTAGTTATGGTGTAAGCGAACTCTCAAGAATAATACATTTAATAATTCATTTTCAAGCACTGAGAGGGAGAGGAGGATGGGATGGGGGAAGAGGGTAGTTAGAGGCTGAAATGCTATATAGTAATATACTATGAGATCTTAGTTTTGCTTACAGTAAATTCCATTTTAAAAACAAATTCGAACTCTGCATTCCTTATGTTTCAATGTAAGCTGTCATAAAGTTTGCACTTATGTTGTTTCTTGATACTCAAGTTGGGTAGAGGAATTTTACTTTTAAAGAATAGTCCAGACATTGTTCAACACATTCTCAAAAATCCATAGTAATGCTTAACAACGTGTCAAAAAACGCTCAGTCTGTTTTGGGTCTGCATGGAAACAGATCATTTGAAACGACCAACATCTTTTTAATAGGCCGACCAAGCCTGAAATTTTACTCTCATATTGGCGTTCTTAACATCGACCATCGTATTGAATTTTATCAGACATAACATGTTTGAGCAGGACATGCCCAATCGTTTTTCAGGCGGCAAGGGGGGGGGGGGGGAACTAAAAACATAAATATAAATACACATAAACATTCCAAATGATACTTTGGAAATATCTTAATACCATCACGTGTTATATAACATGAGTGAGAGAGTTACAGAGGGAGTGGTGCTATAATGTAAGGAGTGTGGAGTTGTTGGTGGGTTGAATGTCCGAAGTCTAAGTCTTCTTGAAGGGCTATATGACTTTTGAGGGAGAGGCTTACGTATCAAATACCTCTCCCCAGTGATACCATCCAGTTAAGAAAATGCATCCTGTCGTCAAAATCATGGACACTCTAGTTACCAATTTGAGGGTTAAATACTCCTCTTCACGCCGCCCCGCCCCACCCCATCCTGACAGTGCCGGCAGTGTTGAACTTAATGGAATTTGTAAATTTGGGCCATACGGTCTTCAACTTGGAGAAAGTAAGATCAACTGTCACACCGCACTATTACGAGTTCTGCTAATCCATTGAAAGCACAGCTGTGCATTACGTTATAATCGTGCGAAACCGTTCTAAAGCGTTCAACAGACCTTCTTTCATGCCCGATTACACATGTATTACGATGAACATGACACCTAATACCCCTTGCCAGGCAGCTCAAGAAAGCCTAGACATTGGATTGACACACCTGAATTACTTTAGGAGAACGATGTTTAATTGACCATGTGGATTATCACAGCATGGGGTGATAAAACTGACCTAAGGCCATGACAATTTGCAAGAAGTTGAACCTCAGTAGAACAAAAGAAGACTGAGGTTGAAGTCAATCCCATTTTAACGTACGAATAACGGCATGGCTTGCACGGAATACATCCTCACTTGATGCTAGATTTTCAAATGTGGACTGGTACAGGGTTTCAGATTAGAAAAAATCTCTTATTTTGCTCTTCTGAAGTCTTTTTGAAACAGAAATGTAAGGCATCTCAGCAATTTGAAGCTAAGTCCACCGTATACAGCATGTTGAGTAGTGTGTTACACGATAACCCAGTGATAAGTCATTGTACCATAGTTATGAATTATGCATGAGTATGGAATGTTGTTTATTGTATATTTTTTACAATTTCAGTACTTTTGTTTACCAAGTGGGTGTTGTTTTAACTCGAAAATGCCTTGTATGATCGTAAATCCTCATTTGTGACAGAGTTTGGTGATCGCGTAGACAATTTTTAAGGGTGGAAATGCTTCCATTTCAACACCTCAAATGTGTACATATCCTTGAAATTACAGTGGTATTAAGGCTTAAGGTATGATCCTATATCAGCAACCTTTTTTTTTTTCTTACAAATAGACCATTACATGGTTGACTTTATAGCTGTTTAAGACGGTAAGACGGATAGCCAGTCCTTTGGTGCACTTTTGAAAATGCATAGATAACAGTAACATCTGCTTAAATACTGTTACTTGGGGGAAATTTTGGTGTAATTATCCTGGTGTCGGTATTGGTGTCGAACAGCAAGAAATCGAACACAGTACTGACAGCATTCCCTTACCTTTCAATGTGTGGGTCTTAATTGTTTTCAATTAATGCAGCATTCGGAATTGTGTTTGAACTTACGAGAATGATTCTTAAAGGCAAAAAGGCGTTTTTCATCCAAAATTTCCTTAAATTGCTGGATTAATACTGGTAGTCACAAATATATTTACACGGCTAAGCCAGTTTTTTAGAGCTGTGCGTCATACTGTATGTAGCAGCAGGAGAAGAACTGGTTTATTTAGGATCGATACTCTTGAACTGCGTGATTTTGGGCATGACGTGGCCCATTATTTTGGTAAAATTCTCCACATTATGACGTCACAAAATTTTGAAAAGGTTGAAAGTTATTCACTTCGAATAAATATCTGCAGTTCATGAGTTGTTTACACCGAGACATCATTCGAAGCAAAACTAATCGAGCTCACTAAAATGTGGACAATTTAGATATTGGGATATAAAATGAGCAAATGATTGCTTTGTCAACAAAATGTTGTGGATGAAAATTAATCTCATTTCAGCGGAACTTTCCTCTGAAAAAAATCTGATCAAATTAGTCCCTTTCATGAGAAATGCTGTACTTGACTGAAGTTAGAGGCAGACAATTGGCAATACTATCATCATTTCCTGGATGCGGAGTTAAGTTTAGGTTAGTAGAAAATAAAAAGGATCGGTGGGACAAATAAGTCCCATTAACGACCCTGAAAAAAACAACAACAGAAAAAAAAAAAACAGAAAAAAGGCACAAAACTCAAACCCTGTATCAAGGCTTAAAGTACTTGTCCAGTGCATTCTTAAGCCCATTAACACTTCTTGCAATCACTACATCCTCCAGCTAACCCATTTTACTCAATCACTACCCTCTGAGAAAAGAAGTTACTGCAATTATTGATTCTACTTTGAATCTTCTGGAATTTAAAGATGTGACATGAAAATAATATTTCGGTGTATTTGATGCATTCAGCATTGAAAATATTTACAAATTCCATCAGCATTCGTCAAAGATTGTCCAATGTACTGGCAAGTTACAGCTACATCATGGATAAACATTGGCTAAGCATGCAAATTTGGGACGTCAAGAGATGGACTTACATGATACGTCTCACGTTAATCCTTTTGTTCATGTAACCTTATTTCAAGGACATTTGATAATTTAACATGCCCGGAGGATTTTATTTTCAAAGCATGTATTTTCTTATTAAAAAATATCAATATCACTTAACAATGTGAAACTCAGTAATTAGGTAATTAGGAGGCGAGATACATATATAGGGTTAACAAAAGAAAAACTAACACTCCACGGCATCTGCTTTGCATTTTTCGAACTGTAAAGAAGAATCTATGTAGGCACCTAGTGAGTCCCTTTCAACAGAAACCTTTTACAGTGACTGTCCATTCAAAGTGTGGGTATATCTAGGACTGTCATTGCCAATATGCATGAAATTGCATTTATCAACCGTGAACAGCATTTGCCACTCATGAGACCAAGCTAAAACCATGTGTAAATCTTTCTGAAACCTTTTTTGAGTCACCTTCAGAAAAGACCTCCGCAAGGTACAAATTTACTGGGGAAAATTTCAAAATGTGGGTAACATATGGGCAAATGATATCTTTTTCTACAGATCTTGCATTATGGATGCAAAATTAATTCATTTCAGCGAAAGTTTCCGCTAAATAAGTCTGATAAATTGTGCGCATTTCATAATAAATAGTGTGCTTGTAGGAAAATAAGGCCTTTGTTTTACAGAAAACAATCATATTTTTAAAACCAATGCTTGTGAACATATAATGATAGCTCATTCAAAATAAGAAAGGACAGTAGGCTTCCTTTCACAAAGTAAGTCTTTTACAGATAGAAATGCGCTTATTTGTGCTTAGCAATAATTTCTTCACCCAAACTTTTCAAAACTCAAATGATGCATTTTCCGTTACTCATCATGTACATGATGTTTTGAGGAGATGAAGCTTTTGCAGATGTTTATTGTTGAGACTGAATAGTTTAACAATGACGAAAGCTACTGTCTTTGTATGCCATGTTGATGTATTTTAAACGCCCTATTTCCCTTTAATTGAATTTGACGACAGACAATTGGCACTCAAACTTGCATTTTTCATTTTCTCTTTTACTTTTTTTTTATTCTTCTCTTTTTCTATCTTTTTTATTGTTGTCTCTCTTTGCCTGCAGTCAATAACTTGTAAGGCCTATTTCAGAACTTCTGCCTTCAAGTACCACATGTGCAGGGCAACATACAAAGTACACTACAATTAATAGTTACCAGATCTACATCAGAACCCTTGTATCCAAGTGGCACCATGTATGAGGTATGCTGTACCACACCGAATGCAATCCATAGTTGAAAGCAAGTCTTCATTAGGATTTCTGCATTCAAGTGCCACACGTACATGGTGACAAACAACATAAGCTACAATCCATAGTTACTACGTCAACATCGGGACTTGAACCCATGTGTGAGGTAACATTCAACATCCCCGACAAACCATAGTTATTACAACTTACATCATGACTTATGTATTCAAGTGTGTAAGGTAATACCAAACATCATGATTATAAATGCAATCCCTAATTATTTCTTCTAGCATACTAATTTCATCTGCACAATTACAAAGAAAAACACAACTATAGACATGTACTGTACAAGACAAAATGTACAAGAAGGTTAATATGTTGTGACAAACAGTGGGTTCTGATTGAATTTATTGTTTAAAGTAAAAAGGTGAACTGAAATTGGTGCGCATTCCTCTTACCTGTGTTTGTCCAATGCAAACAAAGAGGTCCCTTTTGAGTATTCTGTCGATGATGTCTCTTGATGGCTTCAACTCTTCATCGGTACTTGAATGTATTTGCCACATGACATGATCCGTGAGTCTGCAGTAAGCTTCCATGTCATCGATACATTGTGACATCTTCTTCTTGGTCCTGGAGGTGGAAAAATCAGAAGTTTTTTTTATCAGATCTCTTATCAGAATCAGATTTTTTGTTGTTTACCGTAGTGTCCATAAGAGGAACTTTTACAGAAAACGTGGCTAAAAGGTGGTTAGTGTGTGATATACAAATGCAAAGTCAATGGTTTCCGGCTCTAGCATATCAAAATTTTTATTTCATACATCGATCATAGCTCGTACATCGGCCATAGGTAATTTTATGTCATTATTGGTCATACAGAACTGGCAACGTCTGGATGAAAAGACCATATTAGACCTCACATATGTTAGACATATTGGACGTGGTATCCATATCAAAACGTCAAAAATATCAACAAACATTGTTCGAAATGATTAAAATATGTAACCAGATATGTTTCTTGTCTGGATTGCTACTTTTTGGCTGACATATATACCTGAGTAGCTCCTGTCTTTGCCAATTGCACGTCACGTATTGCATCAATACTTGCACTACAATAATGATAACAACAACATTAATTATTTCAAATTCAAGGTGACAATGATGGATACTTGTCATACCTGGTAGATTGTTTTGTCATTTTAAGAAGATACTATTTTGATGGAGGTCTGGGTCACCTGAAGTCATCTGGCCCATGTAGGTAACATACTGAGAACACGATATTCCAAGAGGAATGATGGATGTTTTATCGACAACAGTCTTGCAGGATGTTACCGACTGTCACCCATATACAAGGCGCTATACGGGAAATCATCACTGTACATCACTGTAAGTATGGCTTTGTAATATCTCATATTCTCCACATACACATCTTGCTCAGTTTAAAAGAGTTGTCATGGCTAAGATGCTGGTTCAAGTGCATTAATTGTTCATCAGTTCGTGCGCATTTGACTGACTTGTCTCATGCATGTCTTAGAATAGTCCTACATGACGGAACTGAAACAATAGCATCGTTATCATTTTACAAAGAGAGACAGAACATGGCAGACAATAAAATAGATCTTTAAATTTAAAGATTAAATTTAAGTACCAAAGTGGACTCCCATCAGTTGCCGTTGTCATAAATAACTAGTAAGATTGCTGGTTTTATTATCTGACTTACCCATCTTTTCCTGGAAACAAAAGATAATCATTAGCTTCTACAAGAGCTTCAGCAATCCTGAAAAACACAAAATCAATAAAAGATAATAACTTTGTGCAAGATTTTAAGCTCTGGAGAGGCAGCTTCTCTTGTCTGTACCTTTTTCTCCTTGATTTCTCAGTGAAGACTGTTTCTAATGCAAGAAAAAGTCATTCAGAATTTTAATAAAAGTTGTGAAATGAAAATTTATCATGCAGTGTCTGTTCTTCTAAAAATTTCTACATAAATACCACATAGAATCAAAGGCGGGGTAGGGTATGGTCAGATGTCAAACTTGTCAACTGATCTGTGCCTTCCAGTGTTTGGCATTCCTTTTTTCCACAATGCAGAAATGATGAATTAGCAAATACTCCCTTGAGTAGAAACCGCCTCTAATCGCTGTTTTAGATGTTAAGGCTGCAGTGTGTCTGATTTCCCCTGAGCTGTTAATGTGTAATCAGGCAGGGCCTGAACATTTAAAAAATCTTAAGAGAAGCAGTTTCATCATGAATGCTTTCCCGCATGCAGTCTCTGACCAAATGACTTGAATTTATTCTAGTGTAGAATATGTTGGGGGTTTTAGGGTTCACAGTCGTGGATATGACTACCCCAGAGACGGATGTTTAACGTAACGAGCGAGACGTCAGACTCAGAAACAAGATTTAACGATTAGAGTTCCATTTATTGATGATTAAACTGGCACACACAAATTAAGCAAAAATCAGTTGACGATGATGATTGGAAGAGAGAAAACGGAAAGATGAGATGACAGAGGCCTACATATTGTACAAGAAAGAACGACGTTTAACGTTACAGTTTGATGTCCAGAAAGCCAGTGTCAGCGGCGTGGCGAGGTCGATGGATCAACCCACCCCGAACTGCTAAGGATCATGGGATAGACTGCTGACACTGGCCAATCACAGGTCAAATGGTTGACCTACGTAATTGAATGAGGCGGTTGCCATCCGTGATCTACCAATCACGAAAGGATTGCGCAACCTTTCTGAGAACAGGGTCTAAGTTTACTGTTTTTAATGTGTTGTATTGTCTAATCTGACTGTCTAAGGGAAATAAAGAAAAAGTTATATAAATCTGGGGTAAACACCGTCATTTTGATCTAATATTTTCTTTGGATTATACTGCTTGGAGTGGTGAAAACCGTACTGAGCCAATCAGGTATGTGTTATCGTGTGTTCGGCGGAGGAGTCAAACACAGATCTACAAATCTTGTTAAAATGCAAAAGACAAATAGGGCTAGTAATACCGAGTATGCGTAACTTAAGGACAATATCGACTGCTTCTTCTATGGGGTGGGGGCGTTTGTTCTTATTCCGACTAGCCCTTGTTAATTTTTACCGCGTTTTACTATATCGCACTGAGAACATGTCACACTCATTGTTCGTATCACTTGTGCTAACTTTCCAAGTTGAGGGCAGTGTGGCACGCCAATGACTAGGGCTCCTGAGAGAGGAGGTTGCGATAACTGGTTATTTGACGACATTTTGCCTCCAACTACGCAAACACAGGTACGTATATGTAGGTTAGTGAAACGGTGATGCACGCTCTTAACCTATTTACTGAAAACAAATATGTGCAACTGCGATTTTATTGGTAATTATGTCTCACAAAATATTTTCATATTTCATTAAAAATGACCAATTAAAAAAATTGGATGACGTTTTTTAGTTGCTCAGGATATTGCGATACCCACAATACTGATTTCCACTATTTTGGGGGTGAACAATATTAACATATCACATGGTCCGGTGGGCCTTCCCATTTTTTCCCCATCCATGAATTCTGACATGGGTACAACACCTAAATAACAAAGGAGCAGTATAATGAGCAGTATAAGTTACGAGCGTACATATCATCTGCTGCTAGCATCACACCCCATGCCTCTCTCAAACCGCCAATCTAAACACATAACTGGAGATTCTCGTAATCCTCCAGCATGTTCTTATTGAAAAACATTCAAAGGTTTACAAATAGGGGTGGAGTTGATGAACACAAGTTACGCTGCTTTTGTTGTTGTTTCTTCTTTGCATTTTTTTCTTGAAGCAAGTTTTTTTGTAGGCCCCCAAGCTGGCTCGCAATTACAAACCAACCAGGATTCTAGGAATACCCATTATCAATAAAAAAAAAAAAGAGAGAGAGAGTAACACTCTCTACAAATTAAGAGGAAATATACTGGATTTTACTTTTACTCGTCAGTGAGATTGCTGGTTTGCAATAAAGTGTGAATTTGAAATATACTCTCTGAAAGCGAGAATATTCAGGTGTAGATAGTAGTTATTTATAGTAGGGTAATGGACAGTGCAATGACAATGCTTAACCGTGAGAAGTTGCATTAGTAGGTCTATGCAGAGTGGACGCAAGATTACATCCATTTGGTAATAAGACATTTTTCCTTTTTGACTATAAAGAGTAACATTTTTCCAACAGTGGCTTTGGTCAAGAAATATTCAGGGAAGAATACATGTAAGTTTAGCACATCAGTACTACATGTGGTGCTATGGTGACTTACAACATACCACAGATATTTCTGTGAAAATGCATGTAGCGGCAAAGTTGGTTGGGGTACATTTGATCATATGCAAAGCCAATTGAGCCATCCAGCAAAATTTGGTTTCTGATCCTATTTATTATAGAAAATCATGTCACATACTATTTGCTATATAAAGGGTGTAAAACAATACTTGTTCACTCTATGTTTGGTCCCCAGAGACTACAAATGGATGCTCTAAAATTTTAATTTCTTTTTACAATATTCAAGTAGCTTGAATTTATAGGGATTGGCATGTTTTCAATTTACCAATTCACATGTGCCAGGACCAAGTTTCATTGTGTATTAAAATTGTGAAAATATGTATGTGTTGTGTACCAAAAATTTGTAGGAGCACAAACACACAACAAGAATCTACTGCTGCTCCCAGTCACTTTGCAGAAGCACGAACACTGACGCAACACTGACTCAAACGCGCTTCGTGCAGATTGCTTCTGCAGATTCGCCACGGTCCGAATGTAGGGCAAAAATCTGCAAATTTGCGACAGACGCAGCTTCTGCGTAATTGAGGAGAGGGGGATTCGTGGCAGTGCTCATTTGCACGGGAAACTGCGAATTCGCAGCAAATGTGCACCGAATTTGAAGCGCATGTGCGGCAACTGTTGACGGCAGGGTGATGTTTTGGCAGGGAATGTCGCGCAGGCCCAATATTTCTTAGAATCAGACTTACATTTTGCAAAAAGCGCCCAAAACCTTTTAATTGTAAACCTGTGCAATCTATTACCTATGAACATCAATTAAGCAGTTCTATTTCTTCTAAATGTTTTAGAATGGTAGTCGATATGAGACTCATTGCACCCGATATTTTTTCCAACTGATTATCCAATTTATATCATCTTTAAAAAAAACCTGACATGAAACAATATGCCTCTAATACCGTACTTGGTTCTTTTTTTTTTGTTAATAAACCCAAACAAAAGGCCTAAAAATTTTCCCCTTAACCCCCAAACCGTAACACTCCTAATCTTAAAATATCTGCCCAAAAGTAACAAAACCCTCTCAAAACCACATGGCGGGTGGCAACCCCGTGCTTATATTTGTAAGATATCATACGCATGTATGACGGCAGCTGCATACCGAACAGAGGTTTGTTAAAATTTCTCTTTGCGAGAAACAAGCAACGCACCTACAAGCAGAATTTCACACATACTTGACAGCTTATAGGTCACTGACACCAATACTATGATCGTGAGCCTCCTTTCAAAGTAGTGAACAGTGTACACAACTTATTACTTCATATTTCGTTGATATCAAGTAACAGTTGTTTACATTCCAACAACCGTATGCTCTTTTATGTTGGACAAACATTCTAGTGACTGTACTGTAAATTTAGATTTAAAACTCACATGACTTCAAGGATTTTGGTGACTCTGTGTTGGCACGCTCGACGGTGAAGTGTGTATCTAGTATGAAACATATCATACATACTGGTGATCTCCTGACAGAGAAACAAAGAAATAATAATTTGACTTAAGTTTAATAAACGTTACCTGCTACATCTTTGGTAGTGGAAAAAATGTCTGGAATAATGCAGAGGTGCGTAATATACACAAGGAAGTTGTATGTATTGAAATCTTTTTCATATTTTAGGAAAAAAATTGCCATCTTGAACTTAATATGGTATCAGTTATCAAGTTATGTACAAACAAAGGAACGATATTTTGCCAATATGTTTGAGTGGGGAAAAGCACAAATATTTTGTAAAGGAAAGACATTCTGGAACTTTCATAGAAACGGGCTGAAAAAAGAATTATTCACTATGGTACTGCCAGATAAGTATATCTAATGATCATTTGCCTGCCTTATCTCTGGTGCATATCTGCATTTCGCCATCATCTTCCAGCACACGAGCAAACTTTAGGCACCTTCGCCAGTCAAAGGGATTTGTGAGTCCGAGGTACAGGCTGTCCCTCGCAAAATAGTCCCACTTGTCAACATCAATTCCGTTACGTTTATTTGCTACAATTTCGTAAAGGAAGCTTTTATCCTTGTTACGACCTTTGTAGGCCGTTCGTTTCTATGAATGAAGAAAATCAACATGGAGATAAGATGATTGCTCTGTATGTGGGAACTATTTTTTCTTCTACTACACCTAAAGTCTGAGGAAGCTATTATGACAAACTGCCTCCTTATAACATTGCAATGATCAAGAAAGGTATATTTTAAATATGCCAACAAGAGTGATACTGATAGACCATGATATAACAAATCCTTAAATCAAATGTAAATATTTCCAAAGTTTGTTTCACTCCCAGAGGTGCAATGGCATTCTGAACCAGTAGCTTCAGGTGTTTTGAACCATGCTGAAAAATGGCTTGTATATCATGCACTTTTCCTGCAAACAGAAGTAAACTAAAACACCTAATTGTTTAAATTACTCAACCTCAGTTACCAGGCGCTAACTGCACCAACTAATAGGTGTTGTAACAAGCTTTCCCAGCACGACAAGAAACAGGAGACACTAGACCATAGAATTTTTCAGAGTACTCATCTACCACCACAATTACACAGGAGTTAACTTAACCAACTAAATCTTTAGATGATTTACCTATTACAAGTAACAGGAGTAAACTGCGCAAACCAATAATTGAGACAATTCAAATGGCATTACAATAAACAGAAGTACACCCTGTCTAAATATCAACTTTAGATGACTTATCTTGCACAACAAGCACCATAGTAAACAAGAGTAAAGCATATCAAATGAAAGTCAAGATACCTTCAACAATACATATGTGTGCATCCATAGAAAAGTTCACATTACACACATGATACACAAATAGTTATGTTGGAAAGATTTTAGCTTGATGTGACATGGCATATGTACTCTCTGTGTATGAACTAATGTATACTGCTGTATTTTACCACGAAAAGGGGTACTTTTGTTACAAATTTATTAGTAAAAGTTGATATCGTATTTTATTAGATCTATTGTAGCATATTTCCTTCTTATCAAAGCTTTATGCAACAACAGCAGCTAACATCAATATAAATAAAGCCACTGATAGCAAACTGGGGCGCAGTTGGATAAATCTGACATTGGTCACACCACTGCTCGAATCTGAACAACGTTAGTGAACTCGTTGAAGTGCGGTGAACTCCTCGTCTTGGAACAGAGCCATCTGGTAGTTTGTTCCTGCCTAGGAGCACAACATCTCGGGAGGACTCGTCCGTGGGAATAGAGGTGATTAGGATGAGAGGAAGGCTGCTTTTCAAAGCTCCGTGGGGAATGATGTTGTTCCAGAAAAGGACCAGGTTTTGGAGGCATTTACCCCACAGGTCGCTGCCCCAGGCTAGGATATTAGCACCCTTCGGCTCTGGTAGTCTTTACTGTAGGTTGCCCTAGTTTTTACATTCTTCTTTCTCCCTTTCCCTTGCAATTTCCAAAGGGCATACGCAACTCGGCTACCATTATAAACCGATGTGAGCGAGTACAACCTCAGAAGAGACAGAAGGACTGCGTTTAAGACTATCGCTGAACCAAATAAAGAGGGACGGAAGCTTTTGGATTTAGGATTTCCTTCGGCTGGAGGTTCAATTTTTTCAGCAGTCTTGAGGACAGAACAGGGAATAGGAGTTACACTTCAAGAGAGGCAAAATAGTGCTTAATGAATGAATAAAGTACTGTTTGTTTAAGGATAGATAGCGTGACTAATTTAGCATGACAGTGACTGATGTTTTAGTATGACCAAGTTCTCAGCTCAAAACAGGCTGATGAGTAATGCAATAACATTTGTCATGAGTATGGAACACCACAAGGAGAGGAAACGCACATGCCATACATTAACATATGTATTTTGTTGCAATTGGTAATTTCTAATCTAACAATAACTGATATAAAAATCAATGTTACTCTCTGAAATTTTCTAGGACGAGTTTTCTATATTTTCGGGGAATAATTTCAACAACTTGGGTTGGCTTAACTCAGTTTGACAATGACATGGTTTAACAAGGACTTGCTAAGGGTATATAGACTGAAATAAAATGTTGGAACAATGTAGTAAGTTTGCAGTGTGTACTTAGAACTATGTTTTCTAGACATGGAGGAATGACCATTATTGAACAATGACTATGACAGAACGAGTGAGGCCTTGTGCAAGTTTTAGACTACACGACACATATTGCAGTGAAACTAAAGACCTTAATGAAACCTCAAAGACATTCATCGGGAAGTTCAGACAAATAATTTCAGATATCAACAACGCAGCTTTAGATGTCAATCTGCTCAATTTCTGGATCTAAAAATAAGTCATGGTAACCACAGATATCCCAACAAGTGAAATATCAACATAACTTTGGATAATAACATAATTGAAGATATAAGATACCTCTCCAACTCCGACAATCTGCTCCTTTATAAAGATGATGTCTCTCTCTGTAAGTTTGTACAGCTTAAATTTTTCTCGAAGATTGTTTTTCTTTAGCATGTGCTCGAACATATCCACTGATAATTTTTCGTGCTGATTGAGTAATGAACAAGAGATTTCCAATTCAATAAGAGAAGTGATATGGGTTATCATACGTAAACGTTTTGGAGAGAAAAGAGGTAAATGAAACAAAAAGTCACTTAACTAATTAATTGCAATATCTAATCTGGCCAACTTAACTTAAAACGTAGAGATCCTTCACAGATGAATCAAAGCCAGAGAACAGAGTCCTTAAAGATCATCGTTTGGATGGGCAACCGTCTTTACAATAAAATATGTTACTCACTTAATTGTAATGTATCATACAGTAAAAACAAGGTACTAGTTGTCACCTACTGTCGTTATAACAATGGTAGACATTATGTAACCGATTGGAGACTACTTTTGCCTGAAAGGTGTCGATAGTTCATGTATGAATGATGAAAGCAGTGAATCTTGCCGTCTTTGAATAAAGGTTCCTAAGGAATGTGTTATCGAGTGCAAAACGTGCATGTACGTACCAAACTGCATGTTCCTCTATCCAGCACACCTCATGACTTTCTCTGATAGCATGATTGTCTTCAAAAAAATATTTTGTAATGCAGGTACATGCACCGTTTTGGAAAACCAATTTACTTGAATCCATTGCATGCTTACCACTGGTATGTGTACATAACAAAAGTAAGTTGAAAATAAATCAATTGATAGGTAAAATTGATAGAATGTGTATTTCCCCCCACAATTTTTGAGACAAAATATGTACCATGGAGATATGTACAAAAAGTTATCTGCACAAAACAAGACTGATACAGTAACAATATAAATAACGAAAAACCAGCGGGTAAAACATCTTAAGAAGGTAAGATAGCTTGGACGAAAGGTACAATGATAAACCACATTGATCAGAATATTTGGTATGTACGGTATCATTTCATGCATCTACTTTGCACTACTAATTCCTTCTGATTATGAAAATCACTGCAAGCAGCAAAGCTGGACTGCAGCATCGGAACCATAAAGTATTGTTAAATTTGGTAAGATAGTCATAAATTTAAGTGATTAATATGATAAACTTAATTATCTAGGTCGATATGCAACGAGACATACTGTGTTATTGCGCTGTAAATGATAAAAAACTGTGCCAAATATGATAATGTCTCAGCTAATCTCTACTTTACTTAACTGCATTTGGTTAAATCACTAGTGATTTGCCTGAGGTCCGACAACATTTCAACAAAGTGAAAGACCGAAGGAACATCATAATTACTGAGTTCTTATGAATAAATTTGTATGTTGTTTTGTATTCAGCATAGGACCCTTTTATCCCATGTGATACAGGTCCGCATGAGGTTAAGCTGGCCCTGATAGTACTGTACTTAATTAGTGACTACATGTTACTTTAGTGCCCATCTGTAAGTAACCAGGTCACGACATGAAAAATTAAAATTGAAAATTAAAGCAATAGACTGAAAGCCAATTCAAAGCTTTAAATAGAAGTATCACTAGTACCTTGCCAACGAAGTCTGTTCTCACTTTCGTCAGGAAAAGGTCATCAAACAGGTGGGAGAATGGACCATGTCCTATGTGACAAAAGGAGATATATGATTGATCATCTCATGGCGAAATAATATTTTATCAACTCTTTGTTTATTTACTATATGTTATTTCTTTTATTAGTGGATTTTTTTTTAGTGAATTTATTTTCTATTAGTGGATTCTATATTTTTGTTTTGTTTATATTTTGGAGAACATACCAAGATCGTGACACAATCCGGCAATTTCAACGCATAGGATGTCTTCATCAGTGATATTTAACTCCTTTTGTTTGGATCTCAAGCTCCTAGTAAGTTGTCCAGCCAGATAACTCACTCTGTTTAAGAAGGAAAAGAAATAAACTTTAAATCCTCCCTTATCTCCTCCCTTAAGTCCTTTGAATAGGAATCTTATGAAGGTCACGCAAATCTACTGCAAAGGAGATTTACCATGGAACTCGAGATGAAAAAGGTGTTTTATTAAAAAAAATACATATATACTGATAAATATCGTAATTCCCAAAGGATATCGGCTTTGTCATTTTCTTCGATCAGCTGGGCTTGTGGAGTCACGTGTTACTGTGCTCCGTCTTTGTTCGGTCGTCCTGACACACTTTATGGTGAAGGGTTGTTCGATGTTGTTATATCTGGTTTTGTAGAGGCTTCCGGCAATCTTGGGGCAGACAGATGCTGTTGGAGCGACAGTCTCGTCTTTCTGTCCACAAATCCTGCACGTCAGGTCTGTTGATCTGTGGAGTATTTAAGTATGATGTCACTTGGTATTTGGGGCTTGGTCTTAGGCAGCCGTTATTAATGACTCACTTTCAATTTTGAGCCCCGTTTCATATCTCAGGATTCCATAGGTGATCTCCAAGGTGGTGATCAGTGAGACTTGTCTACGATGTTGCCAGTGGAGAAACCTTGCCGTCCAATAGGATGGGATATGTTCAGGGTGGTTGACTATGTCCTGCCAGTCCGCCTTGTATCCAGGTAAGATGTTTGACCGAGAATCCCTGTACTTGATCAGGCCCTGGTGACTCCCAATTTGGCATCTTCCTCGATGTTCTTCTCTATACTTGCGATTGACTTAGCGTTCTGGAGTGGTATTTCAAAGGGTTGTGCCCATTTTGCATCTTCTTTATGCGTTTTCGTCCCATATCCATTTCCAGAAGTTGTATGTCTGCTTCACTGTGGAGTACTTCTGAGGCGTCCGTGTTGTTGCGCAGCTCAGAGAGCACTCTACCAGATTGGGTGGAGACGAAGTTCGATGTGTGCGTTGCATCTTTCAAGTATGTGGGATGTCAACTTCTGCTTGGCATCTTCTATAGCAGCCTCGACACCTTTCTCCTCCACCTAGTATTTTTTTTTGTATCCTTGGATGTTTCCTGTGATCTTTTCTGGCGGCTTCCAGTCTGCTTATATTTCTCTTGAGGGCTTTGATGTTAGCTTGAATACGTTTTTCAGGGCGTGCATTGATTGGTTCAATTTTTGGTTCATGTAGTTGTTGTTTGTCTTGGCCATGACCATTGCTGTTGCATATATGAGAGGGTTGATCCTGTTGCCTGTATGGATGTGCTCGATGGTGTGGTTAGATGTGGCTGCAAGTTGCCGGATTACACTTTGTGTTTACCAAGGATGTGTTGTAGGTGTCTCCATATGTTATTGGTGTCTGCTGTGAGTGCACCGATCACTACGGATTTGACCCTTTCTTTGATGTTTAAAGTCTTGAATTGCATGTTTCAATTCTTGGTACTACTATACTATTTCATTTTTCTTTTCGAATATGTGTTAGTCGTTGGGTATTGCCTTATCTATTATCAGTCCTCCTTGTGATTCTTTGTCTATAACTACCAGGTCCGGTCCACGAGCGGTTATTTCCCTGTCAGTTTTAATTTCGAAGTCCTAGAGGATTTTATGCTTGTCGTTTGCTTCTGTGGAGCTGGGATTGGGTAGTCACGTGCTCTTTGTTCGGGAGTGCTGACACACTTCGTAGTGTATTGCGGCAACTGTGTTCTTGTGCCTGTCTTGTGGCAATTTGTTTTAAGGCCTTGTCTTGCACAGCTGTTGTTAGGGATGCTGTTGTAATGTTCAACCCTGTGTTCCCTTTCAACCATCTGTATGTGTTTCCAGAGAATGAGCCTTTTGCTGATGCACTCGGTCCTCCATTCCCCTATTTCATCTTTCTTTGATTCCCAGCCGGTTATCGCTTAGCGTTTACAAACTTCCTCTATAAATGTAGTGACTCTATTAAATGTATGTGACACCTTCATGTGTCACCTGAATGAATTTACAGTTTCTTATGATAAAATAGAAAAGACAAATAGGAAAAAGGGATAGATTATTCAGGAAGACCTTTTCAATTTGATATAGTAAGTCCATGTTAGCTGTGTTTAAAGGATATGATTTGATATTGATTAATGGAGAACGACCCTCCTCTGATGACTTCTGATTTTATCTGGGTGTGTTCCCAGTTGACAGTTGACAATTTTGTTCCTATGCTTTTTCTTTTTGCTGTCTCATTTTAGATGAAACCTCAATGTCTTTGAATAACGCAAAGCTACCATATAGAAAGAAGACAAGTAGGTGTCGTGTATTATTGTAGGTACTCTAAATTTGTATGTCATAATGGCAAAAATTTTCTCTTCATACATCAACACATCTAAGATGTTATTTTTCTCCAAGAAACCCATTCGAAACTCAAACATTCAATTCATCAAATAAATGAAGCGGCGGTATATTTTTCACACGGTACCCACCAAAGCAGGGAAACAGCAGTTCTTTTTAGCGCGATTTACGGTCTCTTTAAGGTTTGAAATAACAGATGATGATGAAACAGATGACGGTCGATATGTGATTTTATTACTAAGGTTTGAATGTCAAAACACAAGGGTTTTGTTTCGTGAAATTCTACGGCCTTAGCATTGACAATCTTTCACCTGTTTTATATTATTAAATAATCAAGGGACCTCATCATTTGGGTAGTTCATTTTACTTTTTGTCATAAACACCAACTTGAATTAAATTGGTGGTGGTACGAGAACAGATTTTTCAGCTCGTTTTGTTTTTTTTAAATATTCAGATCTGCCTTTATAACTTATACTAGATACAAAAGTAAACTTAAAAAAGAAACAGACATATTGGGGAAAACATCAAAGTCATTTATAATTTGTTTCTGTACGGTGAAAGAAAGTCTATTCAGCTCTTCTGTTTCTCGATTATGAGAAAGCTTTTGACTGCTTAGATTGGCAGTTTATTCAGAACTCTCTGACGCTTTTCAACTTCGGACCGCAACTAAAAACTTGTTTGCATACTCTATAGTAATCTTCTCACCCGAGACTCTTACAATGGTTTGCTCTCTGCATATTTTCATGTCTCCAGAATTGTTGCTCAAGGGTGTGCACTAAGCCCTAATCTGTTTATTATACACACTGAAATCGTCCCTATTCTCATAAAGCTACTAATAATAGTAAATCATTAATTAAAGTTGTCGAAGTTTTGAATGTTTAAATTTTCCATTATGCAGACGACACTGAGATCATCACCAAACATTTTTAACTCTTCTTTGAGAGAAGTTCATAATACATTGATGCTTGTTATTGCTTCTAGTTTACTTACAAACATGGATAAATCCAATGTTTGCATTGCAAGTCTTTGATGGAAATCAACCAGTCGACTTGCAGCATACTTTCAGATTAAAGGAATTGTGATAAGTTCAAATGCCTTATTACTTACCCAAGTTATCACGTTTAAAATATGCTCTCAATATTTGGTCCTCTAGAGACAACACTACCATCGAACGAATTTTACTTATTAAGACATTTGGTATATCCCAGCTTGTCTTGCCTTCTATGTACTACCTTACCAACACGTATACTTTATTAAATCTCTGAAGTTCTATCAATTTATCTAGAGTAATAGCAGTGATAAAGTTAATAGGTCTGTCGTGTGAAATACTAATAGTAACGATGGACTTAATATGATTAATATATCCCTTTCTGTAATAGTTTAAGGTGTCAGCGGGTGAAGCAATTGTTCGAAGATTTTTTCAAGCATGAAAATTGCTTTTCACCAACGAGCTTAAGAAAGATGGAGGGTGTTTCTTTTTAAATGTTACTTTGCTGAACACGATATTTGTATATCCAATTTGTTTAATCTCCAGATCTGCAATGCTTGGGCAACTGTAACTTTCAGATTCAAAGCAAACATTTCGATAATCAATTTGTTATAAACAGCAATTGTTTGAAAATTAATGGAAGAATTTTCTTTCATAGATTTCACAGATTTCTATCAAGATCTTTACCAGGGTGCTGTTTTTATGTTTCCGAATTTTTCACCAACAATGGCCTTTTGATCCTTTCACCACCTCTAACCAACCATCATTTATTGACTTCTCCTTCATATGTTACATCTCAATTGTTGATGATGTTTCTGGGTGGTGGAAAGTGAATGGAATGACTTCAATTCTCCTTACTTTAATTCTCCTTAATAATAATGGCACTCGTCTCAGTTTTTTATTATTACGAGATCCCCTTGGTTCATCTTCAAGGAAACTCTTTCTTGTCATTGTCGTATGCCGAAGGCAATTCAAAAATGGAACAACCTGTGTAGTTATTCCACTGTTCACTGGAATGCCATATTTGCCCTAACATTCATTGTGAACACAGAGACATATGCTCAATATTTTTATTTCAACTTAGTTCAAAGAATATTACGGGGTTAACTCGCATTTTTTTTCCATGCTGAATATTCTGCTCTTTAATTTGTTCCTTGAGCAATGAAGAAGAGGAAATGATTGATCGGCTTGACAGTCTATATGATTCAGCAGTGCAAAGTGCGGCAGAAACCGGTGTAGTTAGTTAAGAGAATCAATATGCGATCATATTACTATTAAAAAGTATTTCAATTTTACTAATTAAAATAGTATATTAATTTCACTTAAAAATTAAATCAGTTCGAGTGCTTGCATGCGAAAGTCTCAGGTTTAATTGGGCAATTCAAAAATCCTTTGGGTTTTGTGTTGCTTCGTTATATTAGATTCACCCGCAACTGTCTAAATCTCACTTTCATATTTTTTTCATTATCAAAGTTGCAATTTGAATTTCACAGCCGTTGCTACTAATTGTATTTTTACTGAGTCTGCAAATTACCCCCTGGTAGCATGTTTGACCTGAGTAAATGTCAATCATTTCATTTGTTTCAGTTTAAGTGGCTTTAGTTGCATGTTTTTAACCACATATCCAGTGAAGGTATTTGTATTTGTACTAGTACTTGGCAGTCATCTTGTTTTTAAGAAATCTAATAACTAATTGATAAGACTTTCATTACAAAAAGCCATTTCAAGGTAAGCTGTTTTAAATTTTTCAGTGTAGGTTACTCCAAAAGTGTTGTACATGTGATGGTCATTTTGTTTTTGGCAACCATCGTGGTTTTGCATTTTATTTCGAAGCAGTTTATAGCATTCCCACCTGCAAAACGCGTAGATTTTTTTCTTTTTTCAATTAAGGAGATGTGATTAAAACTTCTGTTTATCATGGGTACCTCAGAATCAAAATTTGATAAGTATGCAAAAAGCCACCTTTGTGCCAAATTCCATGTTTTTCACCCACAGTTCACAATTTTCAATATTAGAAGGACTAACAGCCAAATGAGTGAGAATTTCGAATTCTTCACAAGTACGCAACAAGTGCATTTTTATTCCTTGCAGAAGGCGGGCAAAGAAGCTTGTGATGGTGATTCGTGTATGTGTGTGCTGATGGGTTTGTTAAGGGCGCCGAACGGTAACACACACAGGAACTTCGAACTTGCAATGGGACTAAATTGGGGTATCAGATATGCTCACTCAACTTTATAGGTGAATCTATTTTTTTCTCAATTACCTATGTTATGAATCTACACCTGTGTATAGAGGTGTATGTGTGTAAAAATTATATATACACAACCCCGTTTCTGAGTCAGGGATACATGCAAGACTAAATACCACTAACTGGGGACATCATCTGCAAAGTGGGGTATATCCCCGATTACGTGAGGAAAAGTTCATGTCCCCGATCGGCGCCCTAATAAACGGGTGTGTGTGTGTGTGTGTGTGTGCAGGTATGTGTGTTAAACAAAATCTCGGGAACGCTCTAGCTGTGGAAGGGAAAGTGCAAGGTGGGTCAAAGTGTTGATAGAATAAATAAAGATCTCGGCAGGGATTGCTTTTAGTGTAGATCAAAGGTTATCTGAGGTCACCAGCAGTCAGAATTGCAGTATCTCAAAAACGACAGGTTTCATTGTTTTCAAACTTGGAATTAATGTACTGCCCTTTAAGTAAATGAGATTGTTAGGGTTTTCTTGTAGGTCAAACGTCATCGGGGTCATCAGAGGTCATAATGTAAAACGCTTGTAAACACTGCAGCATTTGAAGGGAATGTGCAAGGCAGTCCAAACGTCAGTGCATGGGCAGGACATTTAAAGATCTTGGCTGGGATTGAATTTAGTGGATGCTTACCAAGGTCATCTGCAGGAAGACTATAGACAAACCATGTTTGCAGAATCTCATCAACCACACATTCTTTAACCACACACAATTTAAACTTGAAGGGTATTTAAGACTTTCTAAATAGATGATTCTGCTTCTAGAGATCAAAACTTATGTGAGGTCATCAAAGGTCATAAAATGAAAACTTTGTAACCACGCTATTGACAAAGGGAACATAAATTTACAATTTAAATTTGTTCTTTTTAGATGCAGTATATAAATATCATTATTAGGATTAATTGTGGTGTGGACCAAAGGTCACCTGAGGTCCTTGAGTACAAAATTTTAAGACCTTTTCTAGTTATGTTTCACTTTTCTATCTTTTCGCATGGGTAGAAGGTATTTAAGCTCTCTTCCAAGCAAAGACTGACAATGCTTACATATTTAGGAAGTTTCAATTTGGACTCTCTAAATAGATGAGAGTGGTTCTGGACGTCAGAGGTCATGTGAGGTCATCAGAGGTCATAAAATGTAAGGCTTGTAACCACGCTATTAACAAAGGGAAGATAAATTTACACTTTTAATTTGTTCTTTTTAGATACAGTACATAAATATCATTATTGGGGTTAATTGTGGTGAGGAACAAAGGTCATTTGAGGTCCTTGAGTACAAATGTTAAGACCTTTTCTAGTGTTGCTTCACTTTTCTATCTTTTCGTATGGGTAGAAGGTATTTGTGCTCTCTTCCACGCAAAGACTGGCAATGATTACACATTTAGGAAGTTTCAATTTGAAAACTTTTACCTGTCAGTTAGGTTATAAAGTGTAGTTGCCATACTAATTTCAAAAGTCTGTGACTTATAACGATGCAACTTCATCATCTATGCATCTTTAGTTGGTTTTTGATAAAATATCTTTGTGTTTGCAGAGTATGCTATGGTTATTTGCTGACCTCATAACAAAGTAAGTTCTCTTGAAAAGTGGTGTGTGAAAGCATAATGTGGTTGATTAAATTCAGTACCATACACCTTTGAATACAGTATTTTACCATGCTTCTTTTATTTATTACTGTTGTTTTGACAGTTGAAGTGTTCACATAGTTTTAAAGCCATAATTGGCTGTATATTCCAACTGAGACATTTGTTTGTCTGGAAATGGTGATTGACCAATGATCTCTGTGGAAAATGGTGAAAAAGGTTGACCTGCTTGTCTTTCCCAGAGGAATGATTATCTGAGATACAGCTCTTGTTTCGTCAACAAACAATGTAAAGGACATTTGTCTTCTGAAGTGGAAATGTAATAGTTGTGTCAAAGATTTTTGATAAGGAAAAGTCTTATTGTACAGTAAAGATGAATGTGTTATTACTTGGTTATGTAGATGGCGTAGGTGGAGGAATTTATGTAGTTCACATATTTGGCAATCATTTCAACTGATATATTAGTATATTTTTTGTTCCTGGAGGATGTGTACTGCACCTGTGCTAACACTGTGCAGGCTGGAAACTTCTTGGCCTCCAATATTAACTGAAATTAAATACGTCCAGCAGTTTTGTTTAATAATATACGTCATTAATGGCTTTATTTGGTAACCTGTGGTTACTACAGAATATTGTAACTTGAAAAAAAATAATGCAGTTGTATTAGCCGCAGGAAATCACTAAACCTCTTTGCTTTCCTGTAATTTTCCTGATTTTCAATGGGAATTCAGTAATATGAGAATTTTATTGTAATTATACATGGATGCCTTAAGTTCTGTACAGGATAGTTACGCGTTACATTCTACGTATACCCGTTTCAAGAAGTACTTGAAGAGATCATCACTTGAGCTTCGTACACCCTCAGTAACATTCATACGTCTGTTCCTGTTGTAGGAAGTTTTCACTTAGCCTGCAAGTTTACTTGCTTTACGTTCTTATCTCACCGCTGTAGTTACCTTGTTTATGGTGTCCAACTATTTACGAATTTCGTGTACGCTGCTGGTTCTGTGGTCATGTCTGATAACACAGACGAGAGTTTGATTAGCTAGCGAGAGTGATATGTGGATTGCGGTCGACAAATCAGGTGTTGCTTGTAGCTTCGAAGTTGTTGGGATTATATGTCAGAAATAACAAAGCTCCAAGAAAATATTAAGAATATAATAATATATAAAAACCATGGGACACATTATTAGAAACCTTTGCACAATCAGAAATGTGCCCACTGAAAGTACTCCTAGCTTACGGATCACTTAACCACTCCTTAATCCAGCCCAAAAGCCGACCATCAATACCCAGACCTTGCAATTGAGGGACCTTGTCGAAGTCTTCCGGGATCTTAAAATACTACATCAACCGGCTTACAACTAAACAAAGGACTAGTAAACCGGAAGTGCAGAGAACATGTATGTATGCAAGTAATCCACAAAAATGGCCGAATAGCCCTATCAAGGAGGTAAGATACGAAAATTCAATACAAACTGCAGTTCAAGAGGAGGACATTGTGTGTACATCTTTAATGTACATCAATGAGTATACTAAGTAATCGAAGTGCTTTTAGGCAGAGAGACAGATACACAGACACACAGACAGATATGTAAGTGAAATGGCTGGATGAGTTATTTATTAAACAATACTGTTTCAATAAGTTTTTAAAATATGGGGGGAAAAGCAATGGCAAGGAAAGTGCTCACCCGAGGGAGTGTTCGAATCTGGTATGCACTGCTCCTGGGTAGACAAAGTGACACATTCCCAACTGTTTAATAAATCGTAACCTCTGGAATTCTGGTGTATCGATGATGTTGATCAGCAATGGATGTAATTCAATGTGTCCATGCACAGAGTCATTGAAAACCTGTCAAATGAGACAATACAGTGTAAAACATTCGATGAAACAATAATCAATATAATAAAAGATAGTACCTGCCTATGCCTCCAACCACAATCAGTATCAGATAATTTATACTTACTGTCAGTTGGACAGGTAGAGAATATATAAAATAAAGTACACTTCTCTTTTAGTTTCTGAACTAACATCCTTTTTTCTTTTGTTTCATTAACATTAAAATATGTGTAAACGTTGGCACAATGTTGTTTATGAATACAATACGACCTGAAGAGCTTTGAATTAGCTCATAAAATACTAGTATGAGGTCTCCATTACTGCAAATTACTGCCAAACCATGATGAAGCCAACTAAATTGCAAACTGTAGTAACACATGCACCACAACGACACCAGAAACAGTGTAACAAAAGGTGTAAGATAATGAAAAGGGCGTATACCACCTGAAATAAATACTGCTTACAGTATTTTCATATCAAGTAAATGTTTTAGTATTGTAAATGAGACTTATGCCTTAGGTGTACTCTGACCTTCGTTTCCATCGATGGTTGGTCATCTCTGAAGAAAAGAAGAAAACGAGTCATTACAAGATTTTCAATTCGAGACTTGAATGTACTGCTGTAAATTAGGTTAGCATAACCTACTTTTCTGCTATAAAATATAGTGGGTAATATACCATTATATGACTCCTTGCAGAAAATTTGGAACCTAGTTCTTGATTGAAGGGGGACATGTGTTCACTTCGGTAGGTGAACCATTTTTGGAACGTAAGACCGTGTACGATGCTCATTATCAAATCTTTCTTGTCTATTTACCATATGTCAAATGTCACTCTCCATGACTTCTTCGGTGTCAGTGACCGCTGTATCACAGCTTCTACTTGACTGTATCGTGTATTCGTGTCGGAAAGGGTTAAATTTAGAGGCTGAAACCTTTTTACATGTCCTACAACGAAAAGCTCATCATTTTGTCTCTTTCTTAGACTAAGAGCCAGAGCAGGATGAGAGCGATAAGGTGAAACACCTTTTGACTCATTTGGTTTTTCATTCAGAGATCACATACTTAAACGTTTCCACGACCTTCCTCTCTGTCCATATGATGTCTGGTTACGACGATCATAAAATGAGGATCTTCGTGCTCACAAAATGTGAGAAATTAAGGAAAGGTGGGCTGATATGTGTAAAGCAGTATGCTATTTGAGCCTAAATGAGCGGAACTGAGCCCAAAATGAGAAAATGTGAATGTACTCTTTGCTCATTTAAAATCTGCTGTAGCCTCTTTCACATACTCAGTTCATCTCTTTTGGACCACAAATTTGTTTAGTAAGTGCATGGGTAAAGGAGTAGAAGATGAGACTCCGCATTGAACATGTGTGGCCCTCGTTTATTAAAGAAACGTTTTTAAGTTTGAGCATTACATGTTCAATTTTGAGCGCATGCATGTTTAACTATTAAACGCTGTGAGTGTTCAAAATTAAAGTTACGATACTTAAAACGCCACACCATGGGTGTTAATGTGTTTGTTTCACTACATGAGGCGTTTATTGTGTTTATGTATTTCATTGTTTTCCCTTTAGAATAAACACCTTGATGCGTTCAAAATCTGCTACAAACGACGTATAACTTTTTTGCAGTATACTTCCCATTGTTTAAAACGATATCATAAATCGTAGCAACATATGTTTTGCATTTCGTAGATATCCAATATTTACTTTTCTCAAAATAACGTAACTGAACAAATGTATAAGTGTTTGATTATTGTTTGACATATCACATTGCAATGTTTGCAAAGCGAATTGTAGCATAGGTGATTATTTTAGATCCACCACGAAATTCATTCACTTAGTATCCTAAAGTTTTCTACATAATGTTGTTAAATGTTGATCAGTTTTCTGTGAATACTTACGAAAAACCTTGCTTCTGCTTAATGATTAACTTTAAATATGTTTTATTAATTAAACATTCAAAACTTTAAATGCTAATTATGATGAAACATTTGACATACTCATGTTTACGAGTTTCAACTTCACCATTTTGTTTTAATTTATATCCAAATAATACCAAAGTGGCATTTGTGAGTTGTTATGTTGTTAACCTAATTTCTATATGATAGCACTGAAACAATTTCATACGTTCACTGAAAATCCTTGATGGGTGATTTAAGTTCTCCGTCGTTCAGCAAATATATTATTGCCTATGGTCTGTATCCCTCAAAGACACGAAATGTATGATTAAACTGCTATTGAATGTGTTGAAGTTTCATATTCAATTACAGTCATTTTTTTTTTTAGATTATGTCTTTCACTGGTGATTGTGTGCAGATTTCCTATCATTAACCACACTGTCCCTCACACACTTATACAGTTGGAGTATGCCTACTGACAGGTGTATGTGAAAGAGAAGAAAAGCCTGGGAATGTACTAACCAAAAATGAAGATGACGCATCTTCGCAAACTTTCGTTCAGAGATATTGTTTTATATCCAAGTTTTGTAATTCAGAAAAGGGGGCTGCCATTTTTCTCTAAGTTGAATGATAGCATAAATTTTAGTGTATTTCTTTGTTTTCTTTATCTATAATTTCTGAATTACTATCTATAGTTTATAGAATTACTGATTTGTATCATGAAATAATCAAATTATTAATACTCTGATTTAAGTCTGTTCATAACTTTTATAAAATATATTGACAATGAAATATAATGAGAAACAAAAGCTTTTCAACCACATGTTGGCCGATGATGTCGTCACAGTCTCAAATTGGCAGCTTCACGATTATTTATTTATTAAGATTCAGATTGCAATATCTGGGACAGTAAACAACATATTTACATGAAATTTTGTGTTCACCAAATTTTAGTCTCTCATTTAACATTGCCAAAACTCCTGACTCTCCATCTCCTTTACGCGCCTGACCGAAAGCGACGAAGGTCTTTGTTCATACCTGTGTAATAACCTGTTGTCTTTTGTGTGAAAATAGTGTCTATAAACTCTTTTACAGACCATGCAATTGTTCATAACTCTCGTTCGTAAGCAGACCAATTTCGTTCTGCCTCAGACTTAGTAAGACTGACCATCTTGAATCTGTGCTAGAACTGTTCCTATTGCAGTGCTTGAGGCATCGGTACACAAAATGAAATCCTTGTCAAAATCTGAAAACGTTTGAAAACTGATTGTCACGAAATTTTTAAGATTCCCGAAAGCGATACAACATTCTTCAGTCTAGTTACAATTCACACCTTTCTAGGAGAGTGTTCACAATGGTTCTGCTCCTTTAGCAGAATTGTTCAAACATTTCCTGCAAAATTGTACCAGTCATATGAAAGCTCTAGTTTCTGTTGTATCATCGGGAACCTGCCGCTGTATGATTTTGGCAATATTCGTAGCATCCAGATTGGGTTCAACACCATCTCCACTGATCACATGACCTAAATACCTGCTACCGTCGGCAAAAAAGAGTTTTACCTTGCTTTTAGTGTCTGACTTGCGGATTGAAAGATTACAATGGCATCATATAACTATATTAAAGTTTGGTTCCCCCTAAAACCCTTAAATATCAGTTCCATCAAGCATAGAAATGATGGAGGTGGGTTTGACAAACCAATAGGTTAGACTTTAAACTGGTATAAATCAAATCCCATGCTGAAAGACTTTATTGACAGTTTGAAAGATTTTATTTTACTCGCCGAGTCCATGACCATTTGCCAATGACACCCATGTTAAGTCAAAGGGGAAAATAACTTGGATTCAGGGACAGAATATGGTCATTTAGTGGTGAGAATCCCCTACTGTAATTCAGTGTGTGATAATCGATGCAGAATAGATTATCTTTCTGATCACAACCACAAGCGACTGCCTCGTGGCTTCAACTATCATGTGTCATATCCCTATTTAAAAGTCCATATGCCTGCTTTCTTATTTCTTCGCTCATATGAGGTGAGGTCATGTAAACACCCTTTGGGTTTAGCCTAAAATATCACTGACAATATCCGCATACTTTCAAAGTAAGTCCTTTACCCTCTAAACTTCATATGGTGAAAAATCTGCTTCATTAAACTCGACATCAGAACTGTGTCCATGTGACAGTAATTCACCATTGACAATACTAACTTAATCATCGTTACTGTGTTCACTCCATTTACTAACACCATCAACAACATTGGCTTGTTGTTTGTTGTTTGAATCTGTAACCGTGTGCTGACCATTCTAAGATCATGAAATTGAATGTGTAAGCAGGTAACGTAATAAAACAAAGTAGTAGCCTGGTGGTTGACAACACTTATATTCTATTAGTAAATCTGCTGTCCACATTACTGAGTGATCTAGCTACCCAGCAGTTGTTTCACCAAGACATTTAGGTTTCGTAATACATCAACAAAATCCATACATACATCTACGACTTTTGTCTTCTAGTATTACAGAGACGTATATGGTATTTTTCCAGAAAATAATGTCGCCTACGGGAGTGTGACTAAACAAAAGCATCATAAGGATTTCCATCATGAAGATTACTCCTTTTTTGACGATCTGACTGTAACGAACATGCGGTAAAATGTCCATTTTGAGGACTAGAATTAAGTTTTCTGTATGGTGAAAACTGACGAGGTGAAAAACTTTCAAAATGACTTCTCTGCCCCCTCTATATGAAATACTTTGTCATGAGGAGAATATCTACGTTCATGATGGGCGTGGTACTGTAACCTTTGACCGCGTGTCTCCCAATCTAACTGCATATCTTAAGCCTCACGGCGGTTTCGTTGCACTCAATTCTAACACTGTAATTCGCTGACTTTATTAAAAAGATCACCAACACTCTTAATACAAGAAATTCTTCAGCACGTAAGTTTGATACCGAAATAGTGTGAAGTAGGTGTGTTTTAGGGATCTTAAGTCTTGGTGTGACTGCCCTTGAGGCAAGTATCCCAAACGTTAGCGATACAGAAAGTTAACGTTACAGTACAGAGAAAGAGAGGTGTGTGGGTGGAGAGAGGTGTGTGGGTGGAGAGAGGTGTGTGGGTGGAGAGAAGAGGTCGAAGAGGTCGAAAGAGAGAGGTGGGTGGAGAGGTGGAGAGGTGAAAAACAGAAGAGAGATTGAATTTATTTATTTTGCGATATTAGAGTTCCAATTATTTATGACTGGCAGACAAATTTGATAAATCAACTGACAGTGATGATTGAAAATTTGAAATAAAGAGTTACACAACCATGAAAAAGAAGAGGAAGTAAAATACGATGACACAGCCCACATAGTATACAGAGATAGTTGTTAACAGTTCAAAGACACAATTACCAGTGAGCCGGGAGCCTCGTGGTTGCATACGATTCTGGGGGTTGAGGGTCAAGAGGTCGACAATGACGTTGACAAATCAGAATTATAGAAGCTATATGCAAATCGTTACCACCTAGGACTATGGTTAACCAATCCTGTAATTGTAACGAGACTTTTCCAAGTTACAGTGCATGCGCAAGCAATTTATAATATATTTTATTGTCTATACTAACAGACCGAAGGGAATAAAGAAAAGGTTAATAAACTCGGGTTGAACTATGCGTGAACCCCTGCTGTACGGTAGGGCGTAAAATTCACCATATACAACAGTAGCTTGAGCTTGTTTGAGTGATGCTTAAAGTTTGCTAGCCTTATGTGCTAGGAGGGTAGCAGCGACAGTCAAAACATCAGTTAGATTTGTTGAAGTAGTTTTATGAATTTCAAGATGGAAATGTACGTCCAGCTACAAATCTTCTATATGACTCCACGTGGTTTGCCTTCATCATAATCTAGGAATGCTTGAACACTGGTCACCCCTACGGCTTCCTCCAGATCAAGATATCAGTTTGAAAGTGACCTAATACAAACATTATGTAGGAAATATGAATATTATTCAAATATGCAGACCAACTCCATATCACCCTTCATCAGATGGAATTCGTGCAAAATTCAAGCAATAATTGATAAAACAACTCAACAGGAATATAACTGCAAATTGTGCGGAATGGGACAATTACCTTAAGCAACTAGCATTTGCTTAAGACACATCTGGGCACAGAGGCGTTATATAGTTTCTTCGTCATTGCCCATGGGAAAGAGAACCTCTGCCTCTACATGGTAGATTTTCCTTTAATTTTATTAACAATTATTCCAGTGTCGGTGATAACATATGCACAGTGCTAACGAATAATTTTAAACTGAGAACAGCACACAAATATGCTTGTAAATATAAGTTGTCCATTACATTTATAATAAAGAAACTCTTAGACCTGAGACACAAAAAAGACTAAACAAAGGAAACAAACAAACAAAAGCAAAGCAAAGGCAATTAACTCATCATTTAATGTGAATAAAGCTAAAACAAAATAATAATACAATGAAAGCGTCAAACTCCAGAATCTGTTCAGGGCGCTGGTGAAGGCCTGGCTAATACAAATACAATACTTAACTACACAGTTGCAAGAACACTCACATATAGCACACACTAGCACTCATTTCCTTATCGGGCCACAAGGAAAGTCCCGGCAAGGAAGTGACTGGAATTCCCCAGTTTCCGAGTATATGTAGCTCTAGTTATATTGCCTGCAGGGAGAGCTCCGGGTTTTCCCATGACATGTTGATCGAACAGAACTGGCTGATCTGCTACAGTGCTAACTCCCGGGCTTTAGGTCATAACTCAAGTTACATTTACGTTAGTGAGTCATAAGTGGGAAGAAATTTCGTGAAATGAAACTTCTTGAATTCAAATGAATTACATTTCAGATTTTAAAAATTTCATTTTTAATAGACAACTTAATATCAAAAAAGTAAAAGAAGGAGCCAATTTGATTAATAAATGACGAAATCATCTTCTTCCAGAAATTTAGACGTCAAAATAGCAATGCAACCATCCGTCCACTATACTTACGCCATCAGCCAAGCTACTAGCTTTCTATTTAGAAGCTTTGTCTTTACGATATACGGCGTATACTGTAATGGGAACACTTCCATAATACATCTGCCTACTTTTTGAAAAAGGACAGGATTAAAATCCTTTGAATGAGTAAAAATTTCCAAGTAGTTTTGACACCGTGGCAATGATAATGTTTTCCAGTTATCATTGGATGTCTATTATACCAAATCGAGTCAGGTGTATGTATACAGTAGCTCTGCTTGAGTACATGGCTTGTTTGCAGTAACGTTACTGTACGTCACAACTCCCGGCATATGGATAACGTTAATAGTGAACAGGGTCGGTGTAGGCTACGCCAGTGTCAACTGATCGTAGCAAATCTTGAGGCTTCTGCAGAAATACGAATTTTCCACATCATGGTTATGTAATGGTAAGGTCCAAACATGCTAGAAAATATGTATTTATCGTGCTCAATTCACTTATGAACTGGCCATACAAAATTATAAAATCTTTGGCTCACCACAAAAACATATTGTCCCTACCCACCCCCCCCCCCCGAGCCTAAAGGCAGATATAGGAGAGAAATTACTTTCTACCTCCCCGCATCGCCCCCTAACTCAGTCTTTTGTTACGACGCTGGTAGTCTTCCGTGTGCATAAATATATCCCATAGGATACATTTTAAAACCTCATTATAGATACAGCACATACTTATTGCGATATCAGATTGTAAAAAAAAAATATCTGCCTAAAAATGGCAGTCTCGACGGAAGTGCGATACCTTGGTCCATTCACTCCGAGCAGCTTCCTGCCGATACTTATACGCAGAAAAAAGCCTAAGCCTATATACATTTCCTTGTAGCCTGTGTGGTACTTTCCCCACTGCATGCTGCAGTCGTACATTTAACCGTTTAGGAAGGAAAAGAAACTTAGCCACTGGGTACCCCTTTAATCATGATGAATCTGCTTTCGTTTCTGCATGATGCGTGTATGGTTAGTGTACACTTACTTTGGAATGTATTTACTCATATGCAGTACCTACAGTAGTGTACTTTTATTAATGAAAATTGATATAGTCATTGGTGTGTTATTAGACTCCCTCTTCAATAGCAGTGTTTCTTTCTTCTTTTTTGTGATTACCTTCGGCTTGGTTTAACGTTTGCGGAGAAAAATTAGCTGTAATGTCTATTGCATGAAGCTGGCAGGAACTCTTGGGGTTTCGTACAGTTGGTTCTGAAAATCAAATATGTAGGATATACAGGCAGGGGTAGTGACTCCATGTGATAGGAAGTTGCTTAGCAATTACAGCGAGTTACAATTTATGCTACACTGATGGAAAGCGCATTGTTCTCGACAAGTTTTTTAAGTCGAAGTGTCGTGTAGATGAAAATGAAAAATCTTTGCAAACTCCATAATTGGGTCTAACTTATCAAATTAGATTTAACCGGGTGTAAATAAGACATTAGCCCACCTGTCAGAAACTATTACTATTACCGTCTACTTGGTTTACAAACTAGCAACAAAATGCGTGTGGAACGTTGACCAATTCAGATCGTGCTGCCTGTGTTTACCGTCATAGGTTCAATGCAGTTCTTCAGCATGAATTAACGTAAGTGATCAGAACAGGTCTTGGCGTCAAATTCAACTCAATGGCTGTTTATCGAAGGTCGATCTGGCAGTCACAACGAAATCAGAGTGTTCTGTTAGACTTTCCTCACATGCTTGAATTTTCGGGCAGCTACACCAGTTTCGAGCTGTCCGTGGGAGCCAACGGACGTACGACGCTCTCGCTGTCGCCCGCGACTACGACACACTATACAAGGCAGCGTCAGCAGGTGCACAGCATGCAACACGTAACACATTTAAAATAGAAATGTGTAATACATTCACATCTATGCCATATATAAACAAACGCCAACAAAATCATACATGTACACAAAAGTCCAAAACAGAGAGGGACAACGAGACTTCACTTTCCAAAACATAACTTAAAGAGGTGAGTCTTTAATTGCTGTTTGAATGAATTAATTGTAGTTATCACTATGCTCAGGTAAAGGGTTCCACAGTTTTGGAGCAGATGCTGCTGTGATTTATTGTTGGATGTTGGGTGAGATTAAAGGATAATGATGACAGCAAACGTCTGGTCGGGATGTAGCGTGTGATGAGATTTAAAGATAAGTTGGTGCTAAGCCATAAATGCAAAGAAAGGTTAGAAGAAGAATTTGAAAACAATTTGGATCTTTACAGGGAGCCAAGGGAGTGATTCAAGAATAGGTGATACATGGTCTTTCTTCTTAGCTCCAGTTATTATTCTACCTGCAGCATGTTGGACAAGCTGGAATTTGGGTATTTTATCACCAGAAACCATTACGGTAGTCCAGTCGGACAGTGATAAAAGTGTGGACAAGCTGAATACGAACAGAGCAAGGTCAGCCAATTTTCCTAGCAGGCACATTATTAACCCTGAATAAATAAATACCGTTACACAGTAAAACCTACTGTGAGTTAGTAACATGTAACACACTCAGGTGCTGTATCACATAAGAAAAGAGGGGGCTCTTTTTGATTGAATGAGCCTAGAAAATGGGGTCTGCTTTTGGGGGGTACTTAAAGGTGGATAGCCCAATTATTTAGAGTTACGTCTTGAAGCCCTGTCAGCATGGGAAGTGTTTGTCCTATTCAGAGACAAGCCCCCCCCCCCCTCCCGGCTATTTCAGTCGGCAGCCTCCTCCTACCTTATATATCCCCTCCTCATTTATACACCCACACATGCAAATAGGTAAGCGTAACGTCAAACGCCATCGGTCCTGCTGTGTAGTAGTTTCAAGGAAGCACATTCACAAACCAATTTTGGACTAAAGACAATGTGAAACTCTACATAATGATTGTATTATTTATGAAAAACTGATTAAAACATACTTCTTCTTGTCCACAAAATTTGGTATTCATTAATAACGAACACACATAAACAATAGGAAACTTAGTGAATTACTACAAACGTCTTACCTGGAACGCCTTGTGGTAATTGCCAGTGGTACGCCACTGGAAAGAATAGATTGTTGTGTGTCTTCAAATACTTAAGGAATACGGGAGCGACTTACAGATTTCAATCTATGTAACATTTTGCACAATGGAAACTTTGATCTTGTAGAAAGGAAATCTAGCCTTTGCTTTAAATCGCAACACTGAAGTCGACGTTAACTAATGTTAACGAAGTGAACTGCCATGCGAACAGCCGGTTATGACTGTGAGCCGAAGGACTAAATTTCCTCTCTCAAATTCAGTGGTCCACCTCTGAGGCAAAATTAAAAGCACTTATTTTCTAGGTAACAGGTATCTGATCAACAAAAAAGTGTCCCACTAAAAGTATTGTAAGTTAGGAAAAAATTCCCAAGAGATGTGCAGATCATTTGAAGGGCGGCCTTCATTTGATCAAAACTCTTGTTTTTCTTTCTAAATGGCCCCAACAGAATGTATTATGCAGGGGCAAAGACCAGGCAATCATATACATCATGAACATTTATTCTGGGACCACTTGCTAGGTGCATGGGATATGTAACTTTCCATTTCTTCTTTTCCCCCAACTAATTAATATTTATACAAGAAACATAATAATAAGTAACAAACTGGGCCAACATCGATCATAAAGAATCTGCTGGAATACTGATATTCAGGATTACTGGTCTTGTGATGGAGCAGGACGACGATGGAGCGACAAGTCAGTTTAAAATGCCGATGTCTCTTTTTCCAGCCTGAAATATGGATGCGTTGTTATGTAGGTAAAAGTTTGAGTAATAGCAGGGTATTTCCAGACTTCTTCTGGCACCACATTCTGACCATTAATGTAAAAAGCCAATGAGTTATCACATCCGGTGAATCTGTGAAAACAGGAATTGCAACAGATGTGTCTTCACCGAGTGCTATACAGATTCCATTGGCATGGAAATAGGAGGAATGGTTGCCTGTGCCGAACGCAAATATCAACATCTGGGTCTAAAGGTCAACAGATAAAATAAACTTGCCTATGAGAATCACGATGACATAAGTACTGGTCATTGGATTAATTTTCCAGAGCATCTTTAGGTGAACCATTATTCTGGTATCTGCCTCCTCGTGGTCACCTTCGATCATGCTTTGGCTGTAGTCTACCGTTCACACTCCTACACGTAAATGAACATTTCCTTGTCACCTTGGCATCATTTCAGTTAAATATAGTGTGAAATGCAAATAGTTCCATGATGGTACAGTTGCCCTATTGATCTCCTCTTAGGGTCAAGAACTCGCCCATTCAAAATATCGTGTAGTGAAGAAATTTATCGTATGACTAGGCCTACCATACTCAACCGCCCCCCAGTCTTTAAAACAGAAACTTAAAATGTGTCAACCTTAAAAAAAAAATCGACACTATCATACAAATACCTTGCACAGAGACGTTGGTATCCTCAAGATCGACAATATTCAAATGCTTAAAATATGTTGCTTTATCTGTAAACATGTCAATAATAGACTTCCTCCTGTTTTAAGTAATATTTTCAACCTTGGCTTTTCCACAGATGCTCACCACATTACCAGGAGTAACGATTTTTTTTTTCAATCAGTAGAGACGACACAAAGTACAGGGAATTATCTCTTAAATAGTCGCTATAAAATTTGGAAGTCTCCTGCCAATAGACCTTAAAAACTGTAAAACTTCTGCTTCTTTCAATTGCAAAGTAAAAGCTCACCTAACAATGCATTCTTCCCCTTTTCTTCTGTATTTTTTTACTTTGCCCTTTTTTTAATTCTTTTCTTTCAGGTGCACTTGTTCGACAAACTTTGTTTTTCTAGTGTCCTGGACATACAATATTTGGTAATTTGATTGCAGTAATGTGAATGTACGTAAATCATATTTTTCTGTGCAGATATATTTTGTGTTATTTTTCATTCAGGTAGTTCTTCTACATTTTCTACAGTTTTACCATTTATTCAGATACAGTATGGTTTAAAATACAAAAGAAATGAAGATGAATTTGCCTGTAATGTTTGCGTATCTTTCACGCAGACTAAGGCGAAAGAGTGTGCCCTCTACCCCATGTTTATTACACCCCTTAACCGATGAACAACTAGAAGGAACATTGTTCAATTTTTATGTGCTGATTCAATATTTGTACCAATTTTCAGTATTTGGGAATACATACACAGGATGTGGTGTATCCGTCCGAAGGGTGGAAAGAGTAGTGCTTTTAAATGTAAACCGAATCCCAAATTACTACCCGGTTCCGGCATGAGGTGAGACACAACACAACTGCTGTGTAAACATACTGAGTCAGATTGCCAACGCCTCTTAGACACCGAAAATAGTTCAGAATGGAATTTTCTTCTTACTTGGGGGAGGGAGTGAAATCGTTGGTCTTTTTAATGAGAAAGTGTCGACGGGGGTATGTAGTACGCTAGCATGATGCCTCCACGCAATTGTAATGTACAAATATAATGTACGGTACCATGGAATTCCAATGTTAACGATACGCTGACGTTTTGATCGGGAGTACAAAAAGAGAGCCAAAAGACTTTATGTCACCTCTAGTGACCTCAAATGATTTTTTATCAAAGTTTATAGGGACTGTTATCTCAAGATGACCTACCCATACACTAAGTATGAGATCAGTCAAGGTTACCTTTCGTGAGATATCACACATACACATATACACCGACTCACGCAAGCGCGCAGCACACACTCGCACTCGGCGCCATATCGGGACGCCTGCTTCGAACTCGCTAAGGTAGCGTCCGTAGGTGCACACGTACATCCCCTGGACTGTGGTAGCCTACCACAATGCGGGTACAGCACATATTTGCATTCGGGTCCTTATCGGGATGCCACGAAAAGCCCGGCAAGAAAGTGACGTGGTTACGTGACGCAGGTTATAAGGGGCTTGCCGGCAGAGCGGCGACTTGAGAGGTTCTTCCCCCCCCCCCCCTCCCCTGGCAGCTACGCTAGTTTTGAGCTGCGCATAAGGGAGAATGGACCTCCAAGGCTCTGCCCTCTCCAGCGACGGCGAACCTCTACAGCGTCAGCGTCTGTAAGTATGGCATCAGTATCGCATAGACTGCTTCGGCCAGGAATAAACATTATACCTGTCACCGTTAGCGTCAAAGGACGTACAGCTGACAGCATTGTTTGTTTTCATAAAAATCAGTTTGTCTTTTCAATGAATAAACTATTTAGAAATGACTAATACTTTTTTCTAACTTAGTTACTGAAAGAGTGTTAAGATTGCTGAAATCTGCATATGTTTTATGCTTGAGGTTCCATAGTTTATACTCAAGCATCAGGATATAGATCTGCATGATTTGAAAGAGAAATAACAAAATCACTTTTTTTTTGTTTAATACCTTGATAAGTAAAATTTGAAACCTTTACGGCTTTCTCAGATAACAACAGGAAAAATTGTATAATCGATTTTTATGGCTTGCAGCATTGGCAATAATTTTTGTGAACACATTTATCTAACTTAATTTCTGAAGAGTTCAAGCTATAGGCTCATCGGTTCATCGTTGGTGGTTTCATAATTCATGGTTTTGTCAATTACCCTGCAAACTGTAACATAACATTGTCTACCGTAGCAGTTGTCGTTTCAGGAAACCACGGATTAATCCCAGATTGAAACAGATTAGTCTTAACGCATATGTGCTTGTTGATACCGTACTTTAATAACTTAACTTTAAGCTCTCAGTGGCTCTCTTGGGGTACTGATAATGACAATATATAGCATGTTATGGAACTCTAATGAGGACACTACACCTACAATCATTGTGAGTATATGAAGGACAAACTGACGCCAAAGACAAATTAACAACCAGTGCAGGCTGGCCTATGTTTCTACCATACACCCCCCCCCCCCCCACACACACACACACATATACACACACAAACATATTATACTGAAATCAACGACTCCTGGAGTGGCTGTCATCATGCTTCGATAAACTACCTAGAACATACTTCGTCAAAGAATGCCATGTGACATTTCTGACGTTATCCATTACATTACTTTTTCCATGCGCTTACGGTGACCATACCCCATGGTTACTTAGAGTTTCTTCATGTGACAAGAAAAGAGATCCTCTCTTTGTGTGGGGAATACATGAAAGATATGGTGTTGCTGTAGATCCATGGCTAAAATTGGCAGGGAGAAATGTCACATCGCAGAAGAGTGTGTGAAAATAAGTCAATCAGAAAAGGAAGCGGATCTTAGCCATGTTATCAATCTCAGTCTATAAACAAATATGCATAGGCCTGAGTAAGTTAAATTTACAGTACCGCGTTATACCTTTTACGGAAGTGGGGAGAACTGTGGTGTAGGCAAATTAAGGCCACTTCTACCAACCTGTCAAGTACCCTGAACAATCTACTTGTGTTATCAAGGTACCACCATTAAGGGCTTGAACTCATAACTTTGCAAACAGTATCTTTATCATTTAGATTAAAATATCGTACACACATAACTCAGTGCTTCATTACAAAGGTTTCCTCTGTTCACATGGCAGCAGTGTGAAGTGCGCTCATGCTCCGTAGTGTGATCCACTTCAGGTTCTTGGACTGCTATTCTGGATTCCACCTAATCCTAACCTAACCCTTAATAGCAAATAAGGTGTTTGTTTTTCAAAAATAAAAAAGTATATCATATTTTGAAACCAATGTTTTAAGACACAGAATAATGGATTATTCACGGTGGTCATTTATTCAAAACGTAAGATTCTCATAGATAGAAATTCAGTCATTTGTTGCTCAAGACTACTTTGTTCACCCAAAACTTTCAACGATTTGGATGATCAATCTTCCGTGTCTCAGTCTAACGGATAATGGTTTAGGAGATAAAGATTTTGAGGATAAATTCTATGTTGGTGCATTGTAAACACTCAATTTTACCTTAAGACAATCGCCAACAGTAAAAGCCCGTGAATAGTCCTACGACTTAATTAGTCAGAAAGCAAGTATTCGGAAACTTTATTCCTTACAGTTCAGGCATGGCGTCTCGTGAAGTCATGGGGTTTGAATATCAATGTTCTAAAATAGGTGATTTTCCAAATTTAATATCTCAACATCTGGTAACTAGCAACGCATTACAATCATTGAATCTAGTAGGAGCATTTCTGAGGACCGCGGCTCAGATATGCTGTATGCTACAGTCACCCCGAAATATGGGGAAATATGTCGCGTTAAAACACGAATTATGCAAGAAAATATCTCACAATTTCTTATCCTTGGGAAATTTGTGAGAAATGGGAATGAAATGTAATTTCCCCAAATTTATCGAATTTCCGAAAATTTTACCCATTTTTTTTTTTTTTTTGAGGGTGGCAAGTCACGTCTTCTCCCCAGTACCTACCCCACTGGTTGTCATCTGCAAACATTAATTGAAAAATATCGCACTGAATCACTAAATGAGTCTGAGATTCGGTAATTATCCCACATAATGTAATTAAGAAATCTTTAGGTCTTTAAGAGGATGGAAGTTCACACTGATCACATATCTCACTATGATGAGAAAGGGAAAGCCAAACATAATGTATTATTTAACAAATAATCGAGCATCTTTTATCAGTCTCAGTTCCGTGAAATGGCATTCGTTGAGACTCTCCAGAAGGCATGAAAGCTAGATGGTTGCGGACAGACGATGATTACATTTTTTAGATAAGGATAATTTAAGCAGAAGCGGGTACTGTGGTAAATACAGAACTAGCCATGCGAATAGCGTTTACGTTTCCCAAACAAAACTAGCGCAACTACTCCTATGCGGTGTTGCGTACATTACAAATTTCAGGCGGATTTAGTTTGCCTACTTAGATAAAAGAAATACTTAAATAGTCTAAATTATTCTTTGGAATTAACCCCAGTTAGGTGAGTATTTGAAGGTGTAAATTTTAGAGAAGATGATTGACCACCTGACATAGAAATCTATGGCGTCTGACCAAATTCTCGATAGCCATTGCATAATCGGTCGTTAGGAGCCTTAAAATACTTGTGAGTCATTTTTGAAATGATTTTGCAGATTTTCTTTAAAACTTTTATGAGATTAACGTGGAACTATTCTGATTCATAACTTTTAGAATACTTGGAAATTTAACTGCATAAGACATCATCATCATTTCCTAAGCACCATAATTATCTCTAGTCATCTTATTGGGATAAGAGATCAAACTCAAACACAAATAAAACATAACACATTAGATGAAAGAAGCCTTTTCCTTGAGACTAGCAGTCTGCAACAAGAATTTAATACTACAGTTTCTATTGTGAATTCTTGGTTTAGATGGATAACTGTTGTCTAAGACTAAAATCATACTTCTTCATAGTCGACCTCATACGGCATAGGCTGTCATAATCCACGACAGGTCACTCCTTTTGTGGTCTCGATACTTAAGTTGTTAGCCAGGTTAGAGTTGTTAAGAGAATTACACAAGGAACTTCCTTGTCACTGAATGTAGGCTTTGCACAGTCGCATGATTATAGAAAAGATAAAATGGTCTATCCTCCCTGTAAAACACAACATGGTGCATCGTCCGCAATGACTCTCTCATCTTGAAAAAAGTGACAGTCTTAGCAGTAATTTTTCTCTTCAGCTAATATATCGGCTACACTTTAGTGCTATCAGTTGCAGCCTGTGACAAGCCTGATGTGCAGTAAATAGAGAATCCATGTAAATCAACCGATGATCCAAGTTTATCTATCAAGCTATGAACAATGGTCAAATATTGATAACCCTGGTTTTCTGATCGATAAACTTGGATTATCTACCAATAAACCTAGGTTATCAAAAGTATTTGCAAAACCAAGGTTAAAAAGTCAAATCACTTTTCAAGCCAGCCTCCAGGTTTATTGACCAATAATCCACAGATAATCCAGGTTTGGTGAATGGGTATTCTAAGCTGCCTGTGATCAGCCTTGAAATATGGATCTTATGCCGCCTGCTATTTGTCAATTAATGAAATAGAAATCAATCTATGAAAATATATCAAACGGGTTGAGATGATACAAGAATCATAATGAATTATGCATCCTGTTTCATTTATTCTTGGAACAAATGGCAAAGAGAGGGAGTGAAACGTATACCTTTAGCACCCACTTTTTTATTGGTTGATAATGACCAATTTTAAAATTAGAAAATAAAAATTGGGAAAGATCGAACATTATCTAACGCAAGTGAAACGGGATTTTTTTTTTTAGGGGAAACGCTAGGGTAAGACATGTTAAACAGCTTTATTGCACACTCCCGTAGCGAAACATTTATGACCCAGTTTTCTCTTTAAAACATATAAATTACGTACCAATTGACGTAAAAGAAGTAGAAGTGATGTACTTTTAAATAGTAATGTGAAAGAATATTTGGTCTTATTGGAAATAGCCTTAATTGACATTGACAAACAATTCTTTTTGGGGGGATTTATTTTTTAATTCAGTGTTAGGATGGGAAAAATTTCCAATATCATACGAAACACACTTATCATAGCTGTCTCCTCTTGGCGTTCTCTTTTTTTCTGCTCTTCTTTATTTTCACCAGCATCCGTCGCGCCCCCAAAATTTCTGTGAGGCATTCTGACATCCACTAAAAGCAACATTGATATTGTATTGAGATGAGATCAATCCATATTTCATTCTTGAGATATTTTGTTACCACGGTCTCACAGTTTGGCATCTTTACCATCATAAAATCAATAGGGATCTTGAATATCAATATGGTTGATTCTAAATATGAGGCTAGTCCAAACATTGTTTTGGAAATGTTTCACATTTAAACCCTGGTGACCTCAAATCACCTTTGACTTCCACCAAAAACAATTTTAATCTTGTATTTACTATAATTGATATACATCAGTAATAAGTATGCGATCAGACCAAGTTTGCATTCTTGAGGTTTGTGTTTACAAGGTTTTCACCTTTTGACCTCTTCTAACACATTATAAAATACATACTGAGTAGTAAGGTGAGTTCACTTCCCGCTTGTCATCCTGGGCGTTGTATTTAGAAGGTTCTAACATTTTTAACTTCTGCCGATCTCAGAGAGCCGTTGACCTCCACTGAAAATATCGATTTTGTCCCCAAAATGATTTATATATACATAGGAAGTTTGTTTTTCATTTACACACATACCATGACATCAGTCAAAGATTTCCATTCTCGAGATATCTTATTTACATGCAGAACAAACGCACACACACACCCACACACACACACAGTATCATGATCACAAAAGGTATTCAAATAAAAAACTACAATGTATATACAAATGTATATAGGCAAAACCCCGTTCACACCTCAATATTGAAGCTTAGAAACATGCTGAGCGACAACACCGAACGGGGGAATGGGGATGCAAATAGGTGTAATGTGCTGTTCCCACGTTTGCTTCTTTTGCCCCATTATTAACTTTTTCCAGGATTCCAGATAAAGAAAAGGGAAGCTTCTTAAGAAAATCTATCCATAAGCATTTTAGACCACCCGCTGTGGTTAGTCATGTAGGATATTGTAAACATATACTGGCAGAAGAACTGATCTCTACAGTTAGCGCCACGGTATATTAAGACAAGGTTTAACAAAGGCTGGTTATACCAGTTACTACACTCACCCATTTTAGACCCTAAATGTTACCCAAACGGTTTGTAGCACTGCATTTTTAAGAATCCCAACGTTTTTTATGTCTTAAACACACCACCCTCCAACTCAGACTGCGGTCATTCAAGGTTACAAAATTTTTTGACTGTTCATTGCGGGTAAAACTTTCACTGTCTGCGGAAGAGGAAAAATGTCTTGCCGTAAATCCTGTGAAATAATCATCGCAAAGTGAGACGTCACGGAATACATGTTAACAATGCAAGTTAACCAAGCGTAAAGTCCGTTAACAACAAATCCCACAACGTTAATGACATTTCAGTTTTCCCTCTTACTGTAAGTGCAACATTGCATGGAAATTGCGCATCTCAATACAGTGAGAGGATTGAAATGCAGACAACATTTCTGTTACTTACCCATCACCAGCTGACAGTCTAGCCTGTTTACTTGTTGATGCCAAGTCAACTGAGAAAACAAATTTATATATGCATAATATGAAACAAGAGAAAAAATCATCTTCTTTACGTTTGGAAATTTGATTATTTTATTAATACATGCATATAACCAAATCAGATTTCAAGTACTCTAGTACATGCTCGTTCGCGGGTAGACTTTTTTGTATAGTACTCGTTGCTTTGCACTCCTACTCGGCAGATTTTAAGACTGGGTTCTCCTACTCGCAATCCACTGGCTTTGCACTCGTACTTGTACACATATTCCAGACTTTTCAGTCACACACATGATGTACCATTCCTGTGCATGCGGTTTCGTAACCCTCACCCTTGTGTGTGATAAACTGAAATAACTAGCAAACTGACCCATTTTCTTTTTCCAAAATGTATTGTCTTGCATAACTGACTGAATCTACCATGCTGAAAGTTCTTAAGATGAGGTCTCATTGGGCTACCTAACAATAAATTACACTACTATATGTTAAAATGTGCTAATAAATGATTTAAAAATGTTCTCTTACCTATCACAAAAGAGAGAGAAATCAACAAAGGAAATAATCTTCTTTCCACTTTTGATCATCAACATTCGAACTACTGTAACAACTTGAGCTGCTATACACTCAAGTGGTGCCTACATCTAAATATGGGTAGTGATATTTACTACAAACAAACCACAGTAACTCTTATAACTCCCTGCAGAGTCTTAAATCCACCTGGCCCAACTATTCCAATGCCTTAAAGGCTGTAAGGCATCACCCTAAGCTCTATTTTTACTTCCCGGAAAGGAAAATTCTCAACTGGCTCTAAGTTACAGTACTCTTTGATTGACAGCAAATTCGAAAGATGCAGAGCAGCTCTTATTACACAGTGTACACAGGAATCCATTGTTTTGATTACACATGTGGAGGAATTTAAGACAGGCTGAGGGAGGGACTAGACGTAGGTGGTTGGGAGAATTGAAACTGTCTGGGGTGATGAGTTTTTGTCTTTAAGTCTGCCATCATTTCTCTCAGAAAGGTTCTGGACAATCATGCTCCTCAATTTGCAACGTAGCCACTTCCCAGTCTCTTTGGTCTTCCCAATTTTCAGCTAAATATTCTTTTCTTTCCAGGGGATGAATGGAGAAAGGGGTTGATAAAGTTACCAAGTAGTAATGAAATTACCCCAGAGGAAAGCTTCATCGGTTGACGTGTAGCCTACAGGGCATTTTTTGGTTCAATATGCCTCTCGGAGTGAAGGAGATAGCACTGCCTATACATCTTGTTCATTTCAGCTAAATAGTCTTTATATTGTGGAACACACAGGTTTGGAAATTAACACTTACGCTGCAAAGGGATGACGATATATCTTGTTCACACCTTGCTTACAGTTGTGAGATTCAAGATTGATTGGGGGACCGTGAGTTCTTTTCCTTGAACGCTATATTTAGGTTAAGCTTTTGTGACATGTTGTAGGCTGCGACAACTTACAACTATTACCAAGTTCAATTACTGCAAAGTGCAAAACCTCTACAGCACCGAGGTAGTTTACTAGTTTACTTATGTCATATATTTCTCAACTGCGAGGTTGCATAATTGTAGAAAAATATGACAGATATCCAAGGGAATGCAACATCAGCAAACGTATACGGTACATGGGTAGAAGGGCAATTGCTATTTCTTTTAAAACGTTTCAACTGGAACAAACAATTTATGTAACTTGCAAGCAGTCTTCAACGTAAGCAATAAATGTTGTATCTTGTCAATTTCAGATCATTTTGCCACGTGCCGAACAGATACCTAACGATCCAATTCGATATCAGAAGAGCTCAAAGTATCATTGCTGCGCTATTCATTTATAATAGAAATTGCTATTGCGGGCCTAAGTTTTGAAATTGATATGTCATCCGCTGTCAGTGATATTCGGTCTGATTAGACAAAATTTGTGATACCTCCAAAAAATTGATCTGCCAATTTATTCGACATTGGACTGTCTCCTACATATGACCACTTTCATTGGTAAGCATTTACATGTGAAGCTCCTAGAATCTCGTAGATTTCTGAATTAAAATCGTTAACTGTCAGTTTCTGGTGATTTTATTTCGACAGCCTGATAGCTCCTATAATGCATTTATTCCATCTATATTCAGTAGTCTAATAATAACTCCGGGAAACAACGTGCTGCAAATTAAGTTTATATAGGCCATTTTTTTTTTAATAAAAAAATTCTAGACATTGTCATACGTAAATATACATAAAAAATGGTGAACTGCCATATGTTGATGAAAGTGTCATAGGTCAATGTATCATTATTTCAACCATTCATTTTAAATCATAAATATGTCAATGTCAAACTTTGTGACACGATAGGCGAGCCACAGACAGCCGAACGAATCCAACACACTTAACACTACTTTCGAAATGTAAGGTACTTCGCTCTCTCCAGTTACAGATGTTCTCGTACCATAAAACTGATAAACTTACCTTTGTCATTGTGTTTGGCAGTCTTCTTCCTTTTAGGCATTTCGCTCACGTATGAAGTTTAAAATTCACTGCTGTTTCATATATGTGCAAAGCAGCTTATGACAATTAAGTTACTTTGCAACATAAATCCTGTATGATTAAGATAGAATACACGAACAGTTGATGTTCATGCGAACTTGAGCGGTCGTGTGCACTTTAATGTCACGTCGATCCCTTTTTGAATTACAATGTACACCAGTGACAAATACACAACAGGCAGTACACGCCCCTACATGTGTAAAGTACTTCCGATCAGTATTACTGATCTGTGATACAAAACGGGTAACACTATTGTACCGTTTGGCATGACGCATGAACACGCAGCATGTAACGACAGTGAAAATGTTCACCGCCTTTGAGAAGTGAAAGCAGAAGTGAAAAGAAGAAGCGAAACGATAATTTAACGTACAGAGTGGAAATTCTAAACAATAGCCACCTTCCAACATGATTTGATACAATCATTTGATGAGGAAACCTAAGCTCTGTAAGCGCTCCGTACACATAGGTACACGTATACTCAAACCCTTCATGGGCACACCGAATGCTAGTAGTACACAGAGTACTAAGTGCAAGTAGCTAAAGCAAACATCTCATGTTGTTGCTATGTTATTCACATTGGGTAAGGGTTACTTTGTTTCTCGCACGCAAACATTGTTGGCATGTTGTAGATCTTGTTTTCCCTTTCTCGGAGTTTGCTTTCCATACTAAAGAGATCACTTACAAACCAAACTTTCATTCTCTTTTGTCTTTTTTTTTCGAATTCTCGTTTTGCATGTATGAACAAGGTTAATCAACTTTGGACCTGTGTATTAAGTGTAGGATAATTCACTCTCTTGAGGTAACGCTATCGCTGGATGCACTCGAACTCGTTCATCGTTTGCATTAACCCAGATCGTGCAATATCCTTTAGGTAAACACGGTCCAGCATTTGATTAACCTTTAATCAATGCACAAGTCTAGTGTTGATTAACCTTGTCCATTCATACACAGGGAAATTTGGATGAAAACGGAAGAAAATTGGGCTCATAAATAATCACATTTTCATTGAAATCAAATTTCGAGAAAAGGTAAACACGATTAGCGACATGTCAAGAATGTTCGTGGGCAATTAACAAGATACTACATTGTTTTGTGTAAGATAGCAGATAACAAAATACTGTCGATCTACGGTTTTATTGAATTCATCCTCAATTGATTTTACTCTTACATCACCATGCTTTTATCTAAGGATAAAACACGTTCCTGACTGTAATGGGGAAATTGAAGTGGAGGATTTTTTGCAAGTATAAATGCATGGACGGTTAATCCTAACAGGACCGTGCACTAACTGCAAAATATGCACGTTAATGCACGGGGTGCACAAAGACGCAACCCGAGTGCATTTAGAGATCGCATAAACCCTCAATTAGGCTGCAAATTGACAAGTTAACAGCACAGTAATTTCTAAATAAAATTAAATTGAATTTCCATTGATTTTACGAGATAGCAGTACCTGTCCATCAGAAAAGTGAAGTTACCTTTTCAAAAGACCAAGCTCAAGACCTTCGTTACAAAAGTCATAGCAACAAACTTAAGGAAGGCTAAATTTGCAATGCCGTAACGTTAATAGTGCCAAATGTCAACACCTATTTCACTAAATTGCACAGGTGTGACGGTCAATGATAAGTACCTTTAAAAGACGCACTTTAGGTACATCCATGAGTTGCTTTGCAGAAGACATATGCGTGCATCAACATTTTTGTTGCAATTCGTGTTGTGTTGGAAAATCTGGCAATGTGCATTTCTCCTGATTTATCGTCTTTATTACTTGTTGTTCTCTACGGATGCTTTTGGCTTCAAATGCTTTTTTTTTTAATCTTCAAATTCGTTTTGCAAATGATATAGCTTCGGTGATGTGGTTTTGTACTATGTAATATTTTATACTGTAGCACATCGTTGTTATGGGTCATATTTAAGTCAATGCTAAATTGCAAATTTGCCATACACCCGATATGACGATAGACAGGTACAACAAGAAAGAATGATCCAGAAACCCTACTTGCAATGGATGTTTTATATTAGCTAATTTACATCATGATTCATATCGCATGCATATTAAGGAGTTGAACATGGTCTATGAAACCTGACAGACAAGTGTTCTGCTATCTAAACACAGCAAAATGCTATTTTATTTATCAAATGACAACGTTTCCGCGACCTTCGAAAAGCAAATCTTTTACTGTACAAGAAATGTCAATTTATTAATTTGCTTCTTTCTAACGAATTAAGTAGAAGAAAATCTTATTGTACGTAGAACCTTTTCCTACAGCATATAGGTAAAATGCAATGAACGATACTGCCAATTTTTAAAGCAAAAATGATTTCCAAGTTTCCTTTTGGAACTTGACACTTGTGAAGTTTGCATCCATTCACTGTAAAATCGAGCTCGTCAGGATAACTTCAAGAGATTACGGTAACTTGCTGTGATAAGCCTTTCAAGTTGCATCACCTAATGCAATTTTAACGTATCCCAACTAGCCATTAGGCGAGTTAGTGGACTACTGATTCTTTGCGTTGACTGAACTCAATAATGCAAGTTGCAAAACTCAATCATTTCAGTCACGGTGACTGGTAACAATTGCATCCAATCAATTGTCAAAGCAAGTTACAGCAATTTGCTTAAGTTATCCCAACAGTTCTTTTGAGTGGCTACTACAACTTAACATTTGAAAGTCAACAAAAAATAAAAATAAAAAAAATCAGCCTGAAACACGTAGTGACCAACTACTGAAACTTTTACAGCAAGAGCCTCAAAATTTGCACTAATATAGTCCTCCCACCTCCCTCCGGCCACTGAACAGACTGTCCAGAATAATGCACCACCATTTTAACCTTTTCTTGGAATTACATGCATGTGTTCCCGACAATCTAAACAATTTGAACATTGACATGTATGTAAATACGAGACATTCACAGAAGCTGCTTATCGCAACTTAACAATTTGGGGACTTAAAAGGATGGTCTAGCCAGGAATATAGCTTTGATATGTTGAAGAGTAAGTTAATCTGACCATTACAGTGAAACTTCCATTTAATTTCCATGTGTGGTTCCCGAGATATGAGCAATTGAAGTTGCCACATTTGCGACTGACAGTTAACTTGAAGCAAGCAGGAATGATGTCATCTCCCCACATTAGTAAAGCATTTTATGTTTTTCTTTAAACTTTACACCAAATTTAATACTTCAATACATAGTGATATCATAATGTGAATGTAGGAGGTGTATGAGAGTTTTTGACCTTCGTGTAGCCAGTATGTAGGCTGTCCACCTGCTGATTTCAAGGTCAAAATAATAAATTTAAAAAAGCAGAAAACAAAAGACTCTTTAGCAATGTAAGGAGATGATGTCACTCCTGTTTGCTTTAAGTTCTCAGTTGGTAGCAAAGTGGGTAATTTGAACTGATAAAAGCGCGAGAACCATGCATGGGAACTGAATGGACGTTTTACTATAAGGGTCACATTTACTTACGCTTAAACATATCAAAGGTAAATTTCTGGCTGGACTACCCTTTTAACATCGCATTATGTAACAAAAGAAATTCTACAAGACGAGAATATTATCTTGAACTACGTACTTTACATGCATGCGCCAGTAACGTGTTTTTTGATGGTTGACACTCTCTACTTTCATTGTTACGAACAAATTTTACTTTTTATAACTGCACAAAACACAAGTTATCACCGTTTCATTGATTATTACACGAACACTCTCAACGGGAATGGAACAATTATTTTTTGATGTTGGTACCAAAATTTCACTGTGATTAATGACACATACAACTTAATATCAACCAAATCAAAATGTCTTATATTTTGACTAGAAAACTTCAATTGAACAAAAGCAACAATTGGTGTTGCTTTTAGCCATAAATACACTAAGTTATGGAGACATTCATACATTGAACATTGCTTAACGAGATTCATTATCTCTTACGAACATACAAATAATCACTAAACGATATCATAATTGAAAAAATACAACGTTGGACAAACATACCTCACTCCAAAGTCGTGACTGAACTATTCATATAATTACCAGATGAAAAGGATTTGAGCATTTGTAATGAAATGGTGCAGGATGTGAGGCAATATGTGATGTAAAATGAACCTTTTGACCTACCCCAAAAGAAAGTGTTTTATTTTTTAATGTGGGCAGGTCGCCTGAGAGCAGATCATTTTCCCCGATGTGGTTAATTACTAAACCAGTAGGTGTCATGCACATACCAAGTGCCAAGAGGTGAACAATCTGAAAAACATTACAACTGTGTTTACAATAGAAGAATCGTTAAACGAATACGATAGTATGATGTAAACTCTCTTTGAAATGACAAACCCAACCCTTAAGTTAACCGCAGAAAGTTGGCATAGAAGGGAGAGACGGTGAGGAAGCCATGGACCTCCATGATGAAACACAGTCTCTAAAACAGAATCGATGATTATGCGTCTGACAGAGTTCACTTTAGAGCACACCATTACCAGGTGGTTAGGCTTTGCTTTGAATGAGCAGTGTGTCCAATTAAGCAATGCAGATGATACAGTTGAAACGAGAGCAATGTCACAAAACTGTAGGCTATTGTAGGCTTATATCGGGCTATTACACATGCTGTATGCTCGAGGGTATACATTACAGGGTTTGACGAATAGGATAAAGGAGGGGTTCTCAGATCAGGAGATTACAATTAATTCCATGGTCTTTGCTTGGCTTTTTTTTTGTATCCTGTGTGCAGGCAGTAATGAATATTAAACATGATTGCAGTGGGAAAATTTGAAGTACCCTTACGCACAATGTTAGCATCAATTTTACTCTGCCAAGTATGAGTCCTTGAAGGTCTCTCTATTTTTCACCGCTAACTGAAATATTGTCCAAGTCTGAACTCTGAAAAAAAGGATAAAACTGAATTACTGAAATACTTAAAACATTTGATACCGAATTACTCTCCTTGAGAAAGTAATAAAAGTTGGCGACAAGGTGAGAATTTACAGATATGCACAATGATATATCCTTTGCAAGAAATTGATCTGAACCCAGAAGAATACATAAATGTAGTATGGTCTCAATGATGTGACCTGCAGTATAATACTGTAGCTGCTCACAATAATTAATTAATAGCACATAGTTTGTACAAAACCATTACACAACCCATATGATATATCGCTACGGTATGACTCTTACACAAAGTAATGCTTAACTGAAAAAGAATCTGAAGCACTACCATATTTTTGATTTTTTGTTTTTTCAGCAAACTAACTCATAATCACTATGATTTAGGCCTACTTGGTTTGATCTACATGCTTTATATCGATTCAAACTTTCATAACGTTCATAACTTATTGTGCTTACTAACTAATTGTTTACCTTTGGCCTCTGCCGAGTACTGACTTAAGTTGACCCTTGAATTGAAACAAAAAGTGACATAGTTCCACAATGTGGTCCATCTGCTATAAGATCAGACTAAGCTTGAATTCTCGACCTTCAGTTCGACTTCTGCTTCTGTGACCTCAAATGACGTTTGACCTTCACCTGCTCACTAACAACAACATTATAGGGTTTCGTGTCCAGATTTTGAAGGCCTCGGACTCGCGGAACTTTAAAGACTCAGACTCGAAGTTTAAAGACACAAGTCCTTAGAAATGGTGCAATTTGAGTGAAACAAAAAAGAAAAAAAAATTAAAAACTAAAATGTAACTCAGAGTCACGGGCCGTAGCACTCTGTACTTGCACTTTTTTCAGTTGCGTATATTTTGTATGGACGACCCACGGCTGACGAAGTGTGTCACGTTGGTAATTCTGGACTCATTTTACAATTTTGAAGCTACTGTGAGATTTTCAAATAAGAAGATCAGACAGAAAACTTCAACACATTATACTTTGTGTGCAAATCCCTAACAACAAGTAATACAACAGCTACCTATTTCATGGATTGTCGCACTAGCTTTTGATTAGTAACTAAGGTGTAAAGTTAAGTTCCAAAGTTACTGCTGGAAATGGCTTGCCCGAAACGTTTAGCTCTTTGATTCACTTTGTATTTAATATTTAGAAGGGATAGACTTTGTTCTTGTTTGACCAAAGAAGTCGTAATGGGAAATAAACTAATTAATCAGCGATAATATTTGAAATGTTGACATTAATTTGGGCGCCAAAAGGAGCCCCTCAGAAATATCCCACCTGCGTTTACGTACATTTACAACACACACTGAAGCAATGCAACAGTACTGGACATAGAAATTTTCGACCCTTAAATATTTGTTCAAGTTTTTTAACTTCGACAACATTGCTCAATTATCATCTGTGTTTAATAACCACAACTATTTTAGAAGTTAACATACTGTGTATATGCCATTAAAATAGTTCATTACTAGTTTAAACATCATTTTCAAGGTGTAATTAACATTATGTCATTATGGGATTTACAATAAATCGTCCGACATATAATTAGGCAAAAAGTTTCTTTACGTAATGTCTGTCCAAGTACGCAGTGTATTTTTTAAGTTGGCACAAAAAAATCATTTCAAGACAGATTTTTAGGTAGAAAGAATGCATATTCAAAGATCGTCATTGGGCATAGATCATTAGCTGACAGTTAAGGGAGGTTGGAGTGGGGATGGATGGCAAAATCAGTTTACATTCACTCATTCTCGATCAAAGTGTAAGCGACAATTTGCCTGTTTATGGTAGTAAGAGCTAACCTAACCTTGCTAAAAAGTTTTAGTACGACATGTAACCGGCGATTTGCTCGGAGAGACTTTGTTCGAATGTGTGGCCGTGACAGTGTGGAATTTGCTCACCTTACTTGCTAAACTACATTCCCCAGTCGTTTCTGTCAGCTACGTTTATACATCAACATCTTGCTCACAAGTTATATTAACAAGAATAGTTAAGTTGTGTGTGCCCATCATGCATTAAGTTGAATATTTCGAGTGAAATGAAGAAGATATCAATTTTTAAGTGAGAACAACGCACTTTGAATAAGTTACAATTACTACGAACTGAACTTTTAACAATGTTCCTAAGGTATTTAAAAATGTTAAAGATATTACCACTTTTCAGTGACTCTATTATACACATACGTTTAGAACTGTTAATTTAACATAACATTAATACTTAATACAAAGCTGCTGTAGCTGTTATAGATCCATATCTGAAGTGGTAAGCACGCGATAAAATATTTCATTAGCCTATTCGTTTATTTGGAACAATAATTACCTCAAATCTTACCAAAGAAATTTGTAACGAAGACGTAAGTTGTTTCTTTTTTATCATACAGCCCCATGTCAGTGTATCTCTATGGACGTTTTGAGAGCAGATTCTTTAAGTGTTCTTTTGTGGACCGCCAATTGCTACAAAATTGCTACACATTTTCTAATAGGAAAATAGTACCACTGTTGTAACGAGTCACTTATGGGTCGAGTCACTAGTCAAGTCAAATTGGCTATAGTAGCAAGTCAAGTCATTTCCTTTAGGCCTATTACCAAAGTCAAGTCAGGCACTTTGACAAGTCAAGTCAAATATTTGCCCGAGTCATCTCGAGTCAGTTTCATTATAGTCACCATATTCCACTAAGACCCATGTGTTAACCTCCAGATTCCTATGCAATTCTTGCAATTTTATTAATGATAACTCTTTAGCAATTGCTTATTAATTTAATGTAATTAATTTGTTAATTGTTCGTTAAGTTTTACGTTTTGGCCGAATGGTTGAATGCATCTCTACTAATGCTAACAACGGACATTAAATGTTGTGAATACCTTTTTAGAGCATTCAGGAAAATATCAGAGTGTATCGACAATGATAAAGTGTATGTAAAAAAAAAGCGAATGAAATCAGAAAACAAAAGGGATGAGATATACTTAACTGAGGATATCCCTTTCTTTTTTCTTTACCTTTGTGTGTCTATTATGCATGTTGTCGTTTTGCAATAGTTTCATTAAACAATTAAATATCAATATCTCCAACTAACTCGATATATGACTTTCTTCAAAGGCAGAAATTCATCATTCTCCCAACAACTTACTTCTAGCCCTCCCACATCGTTTCTGATACTCCTTGTGAAAACACAATTGGGGTATACTGGTGAGTATCAAAGGATCACATCATGTGTGATTAAGACACTGTGCCTAAGTACGCTGTGTAATATGAGCTACTCTGCATCTTTTGAATATGCTGTCAATCAAAAAAATCAACTGAAACTTTTCCTTACCCGTAGCCAAAAATGCATCTTGTGGTGATAAGTGATTGCCTTTACACTTGAACTTAGCGGGGATATCTCTATAACATACCCTGCAGTATATATGTGTACCAGTATAATGTGTAATGTGTATCTATTCTTATGCAGAACTGATGAACAATTTGAAAGGTACATTTACATATCATTTGTCCAAAGGAAGAAAGTTAAACAATATTGAGTCTCCTTTGACAGAGAAAATTTGTAAAATTCTGTAGCACGTACAAGCACAAATTGCGTCGTGTTAGTACAGAAAAACAGACGAATTTGTTTAATCTGAAGTTTTCCTTTAAACAGATTACAATTCGGGAGTGTGGACCACCACCCCTTCATCGCCGTCGCAGACCCCAGATCAGGAATTGTAGTTTTATGTAAAACGAAGCACTGCATTTCCAAATAGCCTCACCTAATTGTGGCATTAGTGAAGAGATGCTATCACTAGCTGAACATTCATTACCAGTACACTTTCCTTTGGCTCGTTCAAAGTAGCATATGGTTAAGTTGCATGAAAATTCAACCACTACATTATCGTATTTTACACTTTTGCTTCATGACTTTAACATTAAGGCAGGTACCTCCGCAAACATAACATATGTATTTAGCCAAATTGTCTGAATGGCGCTACTAAAGACAAACTTAACATTTGTACATGGAATTGTAATTTGTTTACTTTTTGCCTACGCACGCAATCACTTTAAAAGTTCATGACTTGATAACGGTATCAGAACTAGTATATAATGCAGGGATTGGTGAGAGAAAGTACAAAGGTCTATCGTATTGAAAACCATACGGTAGACTACATAATGTTTCCAATATTTCGATCACTCAAATACTGGTTGGACTTCTTGAGGAAGTCGATCAAGAAAGGTGATACTGTCTTAAACAGTATTTTCATGTATGTTACACAAATAATGTGTGAGTTGAGAGCGTGCACAACAATGTCCTGGTCCAATCAAGTTTGCATGAGGTCCTGCAGCAGTGTAGTTTTCCCTATTTCGCAATAACTCCAATATTACAACACAACAGTTCACCGTATCATAGACCACGATCGATTTTACACGATGCCTATGGAAAGAATATGTACTTCGCAACTCAAATATTGCAGCACAGCAATATACCTTATGAGAGAAAACGCTATTTCTAGACCACGGTGGATTTTACACCATGGTATAATATGGTTATGAGTCGTGAAAACTGTTGCCATCGAAATGGTGTGAACATCATACCAGCATGAAATGTGTAATTCAATGCCATCTAAGGTGTGTCCTGATTCAAGGAACTCCGGCAACAGAAAATTTGCATGATAATAGATACGCTTGATTTCTTATTTGTTTTTTCTTGAGTCTTGTTCTGAGAATCAGGTTGTAATTGGTAATTTAATCACATCCTCTGAGATATATACGGGCTTATACCAGATACCGAAATCTCCTCTAAACCTAATGAAACTTATCAATACCTTGTTTTCGTCAAAGGGGAGAAAATAGCTCGTAGGGGCTATTTCAATGGATACCTATTGTTAACAATAAGCCAACTATCGTCCACGTTCACATTACATACTGACAGTTGTTATTTCATCCTATACTGTATGAATTTAAGACTGTTTCCAGATGAGATACAACACTGTATGTATGTAAGTATTGCAAGAGTAAAGTGCAACCAAAATTAA